>JABUQX010020445.1:35000-42500 GCA_015478945.1 Trachelipus rathkii | reverse complement strand
TTGGAATGCGAGGAATATATATTAAAGACAGAAATATCAATATGACATAATAAACAAATAAACGTTTCGCACATACTCTCACCAATTTATCAATATAAGTCATCGTGTTCGATAAATAATTAAATAAATATAATCAGAGGTTATAAATATTTATAATTACATTTAAAATTACAATAATGACCAATGCAAATTAGAGGAGAATTAATATTATATTATATATGAATTAATTATAAATAATATATATTAAATAATAAAATAATAATAATAATATAATAATAATTAATTATAATAATATATATATTAATTATATATAATATAATTATATAATAATATAATATAATATAATAAAAATACCTAATTAAATATTAATAATATAATATTAATTAAATAAATAATATAAATAAATTATATAATAATATTAATAATAATTAAATAAATTATAATAAATATACTAAATAATAAATTAATAATAATAATTAATATAAATAAAAACACCTATAGATACCAATATACTAAATAAGCCTAAGTATTTTTTTATTGAGAATAGTAACATTATTTTTATAATAGCCAAAATTCCCGGTATATTAAAGAAATAAAATATTATATTAATAAATCTATAATATATATATAATATTTATATATATTTATATATTTATTTTGGAGGTTAACTATATTGAGTATAATAAGTGTCTAAGTAGATTTATATTAAATGATTAGATTTCTTATATATAAACACTAAAGATGAAAGATCTGACGTAATGTTATATTTACATATTATATGAGAATAGTATATATAGCCACTATATGAGTCTAGGTGGATTCTAATATAATTTTCATAATCATTATATATATATATAGTAAATATTAAATATTTATAATATATATATATATATTAATATATATATAATATATTAATATAATAAATATATATATATATTAATATATAATATATTAATAATATAATTAATTAATATATACTATTATAATATATTATATATATATATAATATATATTTAATATTATATATATTAAATTATATTATTATAATATATATATATATTATTAATATATATATATATATATAATATATATATATATATTACTAATATTAATTAATTAATTAATATATATATATATATTAAATATATATATATTATATAATATATACTATTAATATATATATATATATAATTATATATATATTAATATATATATAATAATATATATTATATATATATATATATATTAAAATAATATATATATATATAATATATATGTGTGTGTGTGTGTGTGTAGTTGTAGTGTGTGTTAAAATGTGTATAGTGTGTATGATAATGCAAATAGCAGAGATGCTATATACGCAATATTTACATGAGGACCAGATATTATTTATTAATTGTAAATAATTAATGATGAAAGTAACCTTAGATTATTAAATTGTAACAGCAGTATATAAATATATATTATATATTAAAATATATAATATATAATATACAAAAATTAATATAGGAAAAGTATATTATTAATGTGATATAGATTTTATTGAATGATCCTTAATCTGAGAGTATTGAATATAAATGTATCTGGAGTTTCTTTTACTAAATTTACATAACTAATTTATAATAATTTAATTATATAATATTATCCAATAAATTCAATCCTATTATGATAATAAATAAGGTTATAATAACTCCATGAGATTATATTTATATTTAGATTTTTACTTTTCACTCAGAGTTATAATATATATATTAACATTGACTTAATTCTTTACATAAAGCATGTTTTATCTATAGCTAATTAGAATTTTCCCTATATAGTATATAATAAAAATGTAACATTAGTTAACACATACTATCATCACATATTACTTTATATTTATAATTTAAATAAAGCTATAATACAATGACAAAACCTAATATACCTTAAATAAGAATAAATTAATTATGCAACTAAATAATAATAATAATAATTAATAATTAATATAAATTAATTATAAATTAAATTAATAAAAATAATTAATCTTAATTAGTATAATTAAATAATAATTATAAATAAAATTAATTAATATAATAATTATAAATAATTGTATATAAAGAATATAATTTAAATTAAATAATTATATTATTATTATTATTATTAATATTATAATTAAATAATTATTATTTATTAAATTATTTATTATTATTTTATTTATTATATATTATTTAATTATTTATAATATATATAAAATATTATAATAATAATTTATATAACTTATTATTATTAATATATCAATTAAATTAATATTCTTAAATATATTATATTAATATTATTAAATATTATTAATAATATTAATTATATAAATAGTAATAATTAATAAATAATAAATAAATAAAGTTACATTTATATTAATCTATAACATAATCACTATATAATCACTTTTGTAAGGATAAATAAATTAAATAATAAATATAAATAATTATAATTATATAATATAATAAATTAAAAACCTCGTAATGTTCTTTGGAGAAGACTAAAAGGCAAAAAAGTAAGAGTTCCAGGACAATTGATATTTAATTAATTAAATACATAAAAATACCAGGAAAGGATATAAAGAATAGAGTAATAAGTAACAAAAATAATATAGTGTTAAATAGAAGAGAATCGAGTAAATTTATAAAAAGATCATAAAATTGAGAGAAAAAATAGCAAATGAAGCGTTAGATTAATAGAAGATATGAACGTTCATTTTTAACAATGTTTCGATCTCTTTTCAAAAATATCTTAATATATATATTAGAGCTTTATAAGGCCACTGATAATAAATTCAGAATACCTCAGGAACTTTAAGAATGACTTTGTAATAACAATAAAAATTTTTATATTATAATATAATTTATATGCGTTTACTATGTAATCTTTATCTGAACTTTTATCATGTAATGAATTAAATTAATTTAAATTACTTCAAAAAAATTATGTCAATTATATAATAAACTGTGTAATTATAAGTTTCATCACAGTTGAACTTATACGTTAATATAATACGTTAATTAATTACGATTTCTAATATAATATAAATTTAATTATCTATTATTGTGAATTGCAGTTTATAAATACTTTATTTAATCACAAAGAGATTTATAAATAATAAATTATAAATGATGTAATAATTATATATATTAATATATAATATAAAAGATATATTATAATATAATATATACGTTAACAATATACGTTAATTATATTAATGTACGATAGATAACCATAATAACGACCATTATATTATTATATATATATATATAGTTATTATACACTCACAATTATAGAAGCTATATTTACCAATGAAAATCTATCATTATTCATATTATATTTTTATTATTTAATATAGGGAAAGGATCACTAAATCAAGTAAAGACCATTTGTTTTATTATTAAGAAACACTTGACTGATAGAATACTATAAGTATGTAGAAACACTTTTACGTTAATTATTTATATATCAGTTATTATAGTTTGAGGTCAATAAGATGTAATACGTTTTGGTTGCTTTTCTAGTAATATGATTGGGATGCGATCTATTATATTTTACAACAAATCACGTATAAAGATAGACATCTCAGAATATGGTTAACTACCACCACTATCCGAAAACCGAGTCCTTCTAGACAGAGGACTAGTAAAGTAGCGGCTATACTGTCCTATATATATAATCAAATCGCGCGGATTGCATGCTGCATGGGATGAAGTATGAGTAACAAGATCTTCTACATCGAGTTGTAGCACACCATATCGCTGCCTCCAGTTGGAGTGACCAAATATATTTGTAATCTCTCACTTTGCGCCGGGGATCCGCCGCGCGCGCGTAAAGTACCAAGTGTATTACTGAGGTGAGCCCTCCTGCTTAAGCGTACACTGACACTTAATTCATTAAAGAGAGAGAGGTCCTTGTGTTGGGAAGATCGTGCACTTTACTGGATTGTTCCACTATACCGCACTACAAAGAGGATTGAATCATACAACTTGTCTAGTTACTGATAACAACAACACGCAAAGTGTCAACCTCTTTAAGATTTTAGCGGGTTTCAAACTATGTCGCATCAGGTGAAAATGTTTTTGTGAGAAAAACTCCATATAATCTTATAGGACACAATTTTTTTCTGCTATCTCCTTAATATTACACAGGACTACTAGATTGACAGTCTAATAGTAGAGAGATTTCAAAACAACATTTAAATATCGAGGAATAGCATGCGCCATCTTGTGTGAAAAAAAATAAAAAAAAAAAAAGCAACAAATAAAAGTATATTGGAGTAGTTAGTATTGTCGAACCCAATAATATCATCATCCAACGAATGCTAACAAAAAATATGCACAAATAGAACAGAGCGATATCAACACACTTCCCAAACAAACACTACTAACTCTGATATCTGACGTAAGCAAAGAAGCGCATTATAAAAGAAGGATATCAGTATAACTTAAAAGTAAATGTATAAATGTGTGTACCGACATCTGGAAAATTACGATGTCAAATCGCGAGATAAAATTGATGGAGTACAATACATTCTCTATAAACTATTTATGATAATTCACTATTGAGTATTCAATATACTAGAACCACTTTACTAACTATCCAAAGATGAAATAACCTCTTTTGGACGACACACACCAAACTTAGATATAATATTGTTTATTTATTTCCATTTAATCACCACATATTACTAAAATTATGGTAATCATACGATACAGAATATCTATACGCTGGCGGAAGAATAACTTACTCGCTCGCAGATGAGCACACTATCCGAGCGAGTGTGTGGCAATCTTCACCACAGTAGCCCTCACACCAGGGGGGCTTGTTCACAGAATCCGCGCGTTGAAACCTACCCGTCGAGCTCTCTAGCTATTAGTGTCATGCTAAACCATCTAACCAGAGGAGACGAACGAACTCATACTTCTGCGCGAGCGCGTATACCCAGCACCAGCCAAAATCTACTACATTCGGAATAAGTTAACCCCACTAAATTGAGTCAGAGGACGACGCTCGTCACCCGAACTTCTGATGTCAATTGAGAAGAGAAAGAGGAACCCATGTATAGGAATCTTTATTTCTTATATACTCTCGTTTTTACAAGTTGGGAATTTCCACGAGCTTGTTATTCCCTTGCCTTTGTACGCAAGCCATTCTTTACGAGAACGCACCCTATCGTAAATTTACGACTCTCAACAAAACGCGTCAATATCTGAACTCTGAATCAACTTAATAATAATCTTATTATTATAATAAATCAATTAACTACTCTATATATAAATAACATAATAAGTAAAGTAATAATAATATAATAAAATAAATAGATAATATAATAATACTCATTCCAATGATATCAAACAATTTAAGATCAAATTATAGATACAATTAAATCATATATTTTATATTCAAATGTAGAGTTATAATATATGATTTAGAGGATTAAGAATATAATAATAATACAATAGCCTATTATAGTATAATTATGAGATAATCATTAGATATTATATTCTAATCATCAAACCGAACTTACTATGAGATTGAAGTCACATAATAGCTTGTATCATAATTTGAGTTAGGGAATTAATAAATGTTAATAGAAATATATGAGAGTCTCTAATATAAATACAGAAAAAAGTGATATCTAGTATCTCAGATACACACACCACAAGTTAATTTTCTCATGCGTATACTATTCCAACAGAGATAAAAATTTTGACAATTTAAAAGAACAGAAGAGCGTTAAATTAATATATAATATATTAATTTAAATATACAACTCGTATAAGTTTATTAATAAAAAAAGTATGTAAACTTCTTATTATTTCTGAGAGTAGCTAAATACAAGCTATGAGCTAAAATAAACTGTATAATGAAATATATTAACTATATAAATTTATAAATATATATATATAATATTTAAATAATTATATTAATTTATTATAATTATTATTTAATTATTATAATTAATTATTTATTATATTATTATTAATTATATATATATATATAAACTTATATAGAATATATATATATATATTATTTTATTATTACTGTAATTTTAATAATTAATCTAAACCTATCATTTTTAGATAGATGGATAATCACAATATACAATCAATACGAATATATAAATATAATATTAAAATATTAAATAATAATAATAATATAATTATATAAATTAAAATATATATAATTAATAATTAAATATAATTAATAATAAATAATATAAATTAATAATATAATAAAAATTAATTATTTATTTATATTATATATTATATATTATTATATTATTATAATTATATTTATTTAATTATTATTATTATTATTTAATTAATATTATTATTATTATTAATTATTATTTATATATTATTATATATATTATTATTATATTTAATATTATTTAATTATTTATATAATTTATTATTATTATATATTATTTATATTTAATTATTATTATTAATTAATTATTATATTATTATTAATTATAATTATAATTATTAATTATATATTATATTATTATTATGATCATATGATTTCTAGACAGAGAAGTTTATATTAGATAATCTCACAGGAGACAAAATTTTAATACATCTATTTGTAATTATATTATCAATATATCATATAAGGTAAGGAATATCGTTTATACTTATATTAAGATAGTCATAATTTACATGTACACAAATAATAGATTTTATAAATTGTTATTTTTAAATATGAATAAATTGAAAAAACGTATAACTAAATGTACCATTGTATTGAACTAACCAGATATTATTTATTAATATATTATAATTAATTATATTTAATATTATTTAATTATATTTTTTATATTATTATATTCTATTATTATTTAATTATTTATATTATTATTATTTATTATATTTAATTATTGAGGAATATTATATATATATAGAGAGAATATATTTATACTGGATTGGAGTAAATATTATTTTATGGTCTGTCAATAAATAATATTACTACTTTATCAAATAAATAAATTTTAATATCTTGTATAAATAAATTAAATTAATAGTACCATATATAAATATAAATAAAATTTTTTTCTATAAATTGATTGTACAAATTAAATTTTAATAATATCATAAATCTAAAAATAATAAATATAATTATAATATATATAAATAATAATAATAATTAAATTAATAATAAAATAATAATTATATAATATATATAAAATAATATAATATATTAATAATAAATAATAATTAATAATAATAATAATAATTAAAAATTTAAAACTCTTTATCCAGTTAAAACGAAAATGTGTCAAGATTGAAAAATTCATATTTCTTCTTCTTCTTCTTCTTCTTCTTCTTCTTCTTCTTCTTCTTCTTCTTCTTCTTCTTCTTCTTCTTCTTCTTCTTCTTCTTCTTCTTCTTCTTCTTCTTCTAGTCTTCTTCTTCTTCTTCTTCTTCTTCTTCTCTTCTTCTTATTATTATTATTATTATTTATTTTTATTTTTATTTT
>JABUQX010020445.1:25000-27500 GCA_015478945.1 Trachelipus rathkii | reverse complement strand
GGGCCACAGTACCGCGCATAGGTGAATAATAATACCAAGACCGGGTTATTATCTATAAGTGAAAATGCAATTACCCTGCAATTCAAATTTGTTATTGCTTAGCATGGTGAAAATACCATTAGGGGGTATTACAGAATACAAATTGATTGCAGGGTATTGCATTTCACTATAACATAATAACCCCCGGTTTGGTATATTATTCCACCATGGCGTACCCTGTTGGCCTACGTTCGAGTGCGAGCGAGAGGAACCGTAAGTAAGGCTCTGTCTGACAGTAGAGCTATTCTATGCGGTTTTCCTTTTTTGTCTCGTCTAGCCGTAGGGGTCAAACACCAATGCACGGTCATCTGCAAGGGTTCCAGGATGCGTATCTAGGCATGGTTGAAAATACAATGGGTATTTACAAAACAAATTTGTTAGGTTATTTGGTTTGGCTTTTGCAGGGGTAATTTGCCTATCACTTATACATAATAAACCCTGGTCTTGGTATTATTATTCACCATGCGCGGTACCCTGTTTGACCCACGTCAGTGCGAGCGGGAGGAACCGTAGTTAATGCTTCTTCTTGGACAGTAGAAGTATTCTCGATTTCTTTGTCTCGTCGTGGCGTGGTGGTCAAACACATGCACGCTCATCTGCAAGGGTCCAGGATCTAGCCTAGCATGGTGAAAATACATTAGGAGGTATTACAAATATAATATATAATATATATAATATATATATTATATATTATATATATATATATAGTATATATATATATATATATATATCTATATTATATATAATATATATATAATATAATATATACGTATATATATATATATAATATATATATATATACTTATAGTATATATATATATAAATAATATATATATATAATATATAATATATAATATTATATATATTATATATATATATATTTTCAAGTTAAAATTTTGTCCCTGATTAAAAATTCTGACTATATCATATATATATATATTATATATATATATTATATATATATATATTATTATTATATATATAATATATATATAACTATATATAATATATATAGTATATATGTATATATATATATATATATATATATATATATATATATTCGTAGTTTTGTCCTCTAAAGGGATAGATTATTATTAAATACAGAAAATAAATAATTAATAATTAATAATAAATAATAATAATAATAATAATAATAATAAAATATATTAAAATTATATTTATTATATTCACGCAGTTGTTGCGCTGTTGCTACGAAAAGAGTTTTACCACTTTTTTTAAACTTTGGGAATATTTAACAACTGTAACTTATGGACGAAAACTGGTGAAAATTTTTAGGGACATACACAATATCCACCAATATACACGACCTTCACCAGAGACGGGGAAAACTAGAATCTCAAACTAAAGGCTGAGGTCTACTCAATATAGACACTTGAAAGTGTTTAAGACAAATGTAGTGTTGAAACCATTGGAATGAGTATTCCAACTATGTCACAGGAGTTTAGAAAGTATGAAGAAAAGAACGAAGTGGTTAAGAATGTGTTCAGAGAGCTGAACAGAGTATAGATAGACCACTGGTCTCCAAAGTTGGGTACGCGTACCCTTGGGGGTACGCAAAATGATAATTGGAGGTACGCCAAAGAAGTAGGTTCACGATCATTTGCGAGTGTATGATCGTGTATCACTATATTATATTATATTATATTATATTATATTATATTATATTATATTATATTATATTATATTATATATAGGTACAACTTATAATTATTTTCGTCTTAAGGGTACGCGATCAAATAAGTTTGGAGATCGCTGGATTAGACAGTGATGAAAAGCAAATCACACGATAAATGGCATTAAATTCAGTAAACCACTTTCCATTGTGATTGCGATTATAAATAAATAGTGAAGCAAATGTTCGGCAACTAAAAAGAGGTTTGAAGTTTACCAGTAGAAGTGATAATTGATGGGGCGAAAAACATCCTAAAGCCTTTTTAATGATTTAATGAGATAAACAATGTAATTCTTAGAAGAAGGGTCACAAAACTAATAAAGATGGAGGAGAATGAGTCATGCATGCATTTTTGATTAGACTAGTCGAAGGAGGTTTCGGGTTAAATTTAGTTAATTTAGGTTTAAAAAATCCAATCAAAAGCAAAATTTGTAAACTTTAAGAAAAAATAATTCATTTCTAGAATGTTAAATTAAAATATCTGTCCTTTCCCTATAAAAAAAATTAAAAAATGAGATTTCTGAGAAGCTCTTAAACTTGGGAACAATTATCAATTATTATTAATCTCTTCATAATTAAAAAAATTATGTCCACAAAAGAAAAGTTGTGTTCCTGCACATTTAATGAAATTAGAGATTAATAATTTTTCTTAATGATATGACTGACGTCATAGTTTTAAGCTCGATGTATAACAAAAAAGCATTCTCAATTTCGAGGTTCTTTTACAGCTTAAGCTCGGGAATTATAAAAATTTATTCATTCATATAA
>JABUQX010020445.1:0-20000 GCA_015478945.1 Trachelipus rathkii | reverse complement strand
TATATATATATATATATATATATATATAATATATATATATATAGTATATATAGAGATATTTATATATATATATAGTATATATATATATAAGGCTGTATATTATTTATATATATATATATATATAAAAATACAAAAATTATATAAATATTATATAAAAATAACTATATATATCTTATATATATATATATAAATTTATATATATATATATATTATATAATATTATATATATATATATATATATAGTATAAGGGCTATTGTTTATATTTTATTATATATATTATATTATAGTATTATAGTATATATAGTATATATAGTAGTATATGTATATAAGTATGAGTAGTATATAATATAGTATAGAGGTATATATATATAATAGGTTATAGTAATGTGCGTGTGTGTTCTGGTCGTTTCTGTCTGTCTTGTCTGTGAGAGAGAGAAGATGAGAGAGAGAAGAGGAGAGAGAGAGGGAGAGAGAAGAGAGAGAGAGAGAGGAGGAAAGGTGATAAGAGAGGGGGGTGGGGGGAGGTGTGGGAGAAGTGAGAGAGAGAGAGAGAGAGAGAGAGAGAGTAGGTAGAATATTTTGGGAAGACGCAACACCTGAATTTATACAGATACAGATATTACTACCTTCACCAGGATTATTTTGTTCATCAGAAACGTCCCCTTCTAGGCCACTTTCCATCCGTTAAAGACGTGATTATTACAAGGTCAGTGTGATGGTTAGAATCAAAATTTTTTTGGAAGACTCAGATGTTAAAATTTGATATTTTAATAAAATAATAATTTATAGATAGAAAAGAACCGCGATAGATATATATAGTATAGGAGTAAGAGTATAGATAAGTTATATATTATATATATATACGTATATATATAGTACTTAGTATATATATATATATAGTATAGTATATATATATATATGTAATATAATATAGTATAATATATAGTATATAGATAGTATATATCTCAATTTGGGAATGCGACCTAGGCCCAGAATGTTAAACCAATGTTTTAAGCACGCCGGTATATATAGTAGGATATTATATATATATATATATAGATATATAGTATAGTATAGTATTATATAGTGTATATATATATATATATATATATATATATATATAAAAAGCTATACTTTTAACGTGCTTCATCCCCTATGCAGGGCAACACTGGGGACCAACAGAAATCGAAACTTTAAGGGCCGCTATCCCAAAACCAGCCACCAGTAGTATATATATATATATATATATTTATTTATTTTATTTATTTATTTTGCCCCCTCCTTTTGCCGCTTGAGCGGGGTAGTGGTACGTACAGCCGTCTCCCACTCATCACCTCCCCTATGCCGCCCTGCACCCACCTCCTCCACCCCAGCTCTATCCCTCGCCAACAACCCTACCTCTTCCTCCTCACTCCCTCCCTCCTCCAGCATATCCTTTAATTCGCAATCGATCCACCTCCTTCTGTCTCCCCCTCCTCTCCTCCATATCCCCTCCGCCTCCCAAAACTCTCCTAACGCACTCTCTGTTCCTCCATTCTCACTAGATGCCTATACCATCTTAACATTCCCTGTCTCCGCTCTGATCCCACAACCATTCCTCCAATCACATCTCTCCCTCAACACCCTATTCCTAATCCTCTCCCTTCTCCTAACCCCACAAACCGCTCTCCACCCCTTCATCTCAAATACTTCCAACTTTTCCTGGACCTGCATCAACCCCCGTTTCACACCCATCAAAACCGCTGGTAACCAAATTTTTCATAAGACATACTTTGTCTTAAACTTTCTGTGATAAATCCCCTCCTTTCCATAATTCTCTCAGACCACTCAAAGCTCTCATTCCTTCTCCCACTCTATGTTCTATCTTCCTCCTTCATCCCTCACCCCCTTACCCAAATCCATCCCTAAATATCTAAAGAATCATTACTGTCTTCCAATTACTGACACCCCCTATTCAAACGCTCTGAACCCCTCCCCCTCCTCCTTTGCCTCCTCTTCAAAAGCACTAACCAGCTTTACTCTTACCTGGATTATTTAAGCCCCTTTTGTCCACGAGCATTCTCGTCAAAACTCCACTCACAGGAATACACTCATACCTTCCGCTGTTCTGTCGCCACGGTGGGCAGTAAATCGTCCGCGAAACGAATATCATGTTCACTTCTCCTTTCTATCAAGTCCCAGGTGCGATCAATTCCACCAGCACCCTTCCACCTCCCTCACCTGTCGCTCATGCGAAAGAACACTGTCTCGCATGAAACAAAATGAATAGCCACGCCGCGGACATTACGACACCCCTGCCTCCAATCCTCTCACCACCCCAAGACATCTCATCACTCTCGCGCCTGCCGTAACCACTTCTCACACACAGTCTTACTATTCCTAATAAGAAGGCGGGTCCTAATAACCTTACTAAGATTACCCCGGCCTACTCCATTTTCCTCCGAGCACCGCTTCCACAAGTTCACCCCTCTTCGACGTCTATTGTATCTGTAGTGTAGGCTTTTCTCTAAAAGTTTCTAAAAAACACCCATTGCTACACTGTCCCGAGAGTTCCTCCTCTATACTTTTTCTCCACAAGCATCGTTTAGTGATGTAAACACTTGGTCCAACACACCTCTTCCTCCCTTAATCCTCCTGGTGGAGTTGTTCGTGCCCCCATTCTCCCTCCGCTTAAACCTCTCACTCTCTCAATCAGGATTCTCCCATACACTTCCCTACCACACTTAAAGAAGCGAGAAGAGGTAGGGGGAAGTCGCTGGAAGAGGTGGGAAGACGGGGCACAAGAGAAGGGCTAACGCGCAAGCGCAGAGAACAGGGCAGGGAAGGCACAGAGATGAAACCAAAACCGAGAGGGTGAAGGGAAAAAAAGGGGGGGCAATATACCTCTATAATCCCACATTTCCATTCCAGCCCCTTCCCCTTATAACAGGGAACCAAAGGGGACAACCATTCCTCCCAATCCCGATGTGGTACCCTCACCACTCCTCCAAACATAATTATATAACCTAATTATATATATAATATATATATATATATATATTATATATATATATATATTAATATTAATTATATATATTATATATAATATATATATATTATATAGATATATAGTATATATATATATAGTATATATAATAAAATATATAGTATATATATATATAAAATATATATATATATATATATAATATATATATATTAGATATTATATATATATAGTATTAATATAGTATATATATATAGATAATTAGTTATATAATATATATTATATATAGTATATAGTATATATATATATATATATATATTATATATATAAGTATATAAGTATAAGTATATTAAGAGCTAAAATAGGAGGTTGTGAAGGACCAGTATGGAGAGGGGTGTTGATCCCGGTCAGTTGTTCAAATGGGCGAATTATAAGTGCATTGAGAAGATATTTAGATGTGTGAAGAAATTTAGCTAGGTTGTTATGTAAGGCGCGCAGTTCTATGACAGAGTATTATTATGTTGGTGATATCCCACATCGTGGTCCATGACTACGGTCTTTGCCCACTAAGGTGAGGGTTACACAAGAAAACGATTACTATTTAATTTGAATACATATTTCAAGTATATTTAAAAATGTGTAGTTTATTTAAAAGAGATATTGTAATCGTAGCCTATTTTTTATTTACTGGCATGGCAATGAAGAATGTTCGTTGTGTGTGTTATGAATAATTCATTTAGTTAATGGACTTTATTTGCCTTTGAACTAAATACCATGAAAAAAAAAATCATGAACCAGAAAATGGCAATTTCTAATAATTTACACAAATAATATTAAATTAAAATATAAATTAATTACATTGAAAATTATTAAAATACCAATTACATTTCAATAGAGCTTGTAAACTAAACTCTTACAAATTATAAACATAACATTTTTTGTTATAAATTGTAAAGAACACTCAATAAACGTCCAGAATATTTGTATTCTTGTCAAAATGAAAGGCATTTGTATTTTACGGCGGGAGGACTGCAACGGAGAAGGCAGGATGATTGCATTCGCAGGTGTTGTGATGTTATCAATGAAGAACAGAAAGGAAATTCGAAACGTTGTACAAATTATGATATCAATAGTTAAAATTTGAAATAATTGCATCTCATTTGTAAACCGATTTCATTAAGGGGATTATTATTACAAATGATGGAAATAACAATGATAAGTAGTAACTAATAAATGGGAATACATAATAATAATGGGGAATAATAGAGTAATAATAATAATAATAATTATATTCAAATAATTAATAATTAATTAATAATGAATAACAATATTTATTATATTTATTATTTTATTTATTTATTGATTAGTATTTATTATATTTATTAATATTTATTAATTATAGTTAATTAATTATTAGTTTATTATTATATTGACAGTAACTGATTACTTCGATTATTATTATTAATTATATTGAAGTTAATTGTAATTATATATATGTAATTTTAATGTATTATTATTATTATTTATTATGTAATACTATTATTTCGTTATGTATTATTATTATATGATATTATTATCATTAATAATAAATAATAATATGAGATAATAATAATATAATAATATAATAATAATAAAATAATAAAACAGTGATAATACATAATAATTATGAATAATATTAAAAATTAGATTCTTTTATAATAATGATTGTTATTGAACAGTGTTATTACTGATATTATTATTGATTATTATTTATTATTAATATATTATTTTGATTATATTATATATAAATCAATAATAAGAACTAGAAATAATAATAAATATAAATTTATAAGGAAATAATTAATAATAAATAGTAATAATAATTTATGTTTCAATAATTGAATAATAATAATAATTCATGAATACGTCTATTATTATTAGTATTTGATTAATATTTGTATTAGAAACCATTAATTTTATAGCTATTATTATTATTAATAATAATTTAATAGTAATAATAATAATAATAATAATAATAGATAATAATAATAATAAAATAATAACATAATAATAATTATAAGAATGAATAATATAATAATAATAATAATAGAATGAAATAGATTAATAATAATGAATAATAATAATAATAATAATAATAATAATAATAATATAATAATAAATAATAATAATAAGTAGATAATAATTAAAATAAGTATAATAATAGATATAACTAATTACTATTAATAATAATTAATAATAATTAATAATAATAATAAATAATTAAGAATAGATAATAATAAATAAATAATAAATATAAAGATAATTAACGTTAACTTTTATGAATAACAATGGAATAATTAATAATAATAAAATAATAATTAATAATAATAATAATAATTAATAATAATAATAATAATAATGAATAATAATATTAAAGAATAATAATAATAATAATGTTTATGTTATTATTATTTATTATGTATTATGTATTATGTATTATTATTGATTAGTATGATTATTATTTATTATATTATTTATTATTATTATATTATATTATTCTTTATATATTTATGTAATAATAATAAAATATAATAAATAATGAATATTAATAATAATTAATAATTAATAATAATATTAATAATAATAATAATTAATTCTTCTTCTCTTCTTCTTCTTCTTCTCTGTCTTCTTCTTTCTTCTTCTTCTTCTTCTTCTTCTTCTTCTTCTCTTCTTCTTCTTCTTCTTCTTCTTCTTCTTCTTCTTCTTCTTCTTCTTCTTCTTATTATTATTATTATTATTAATTATTATTATTATATTATTATTTTTTATTAATTAAATTTATTATTTATTATATATTATTATATTATATTATTATTGATTATTATATTATTATATTATTATATATTATTATTATTATTATATATTATTATTATTGATTATATTATTATTATTAATAATAATAATAATAATAATAATAATATTTATTATTATTATTATTAATAATAATAATAATAATAATAATAATAATAATAATAATAATAATAATAATAATAATAATAATAATAATAATAATAATAATAATAATAATAATATTATTAATAAATAATCACGATAAAAAGATAATAATAATAATAATAAAGTAATAATAATAATAATAATAATAATAATAATAATAAAATAATAATAATAATAAATCATCAAGAAAAATAAACATAAAATGTCTTTGCTAACCACGTCTATATTAAATCCATTTTAAGAATCTTTTACGATACAATTTTATTTTTTATTTTTTTATATCGCGACCAAATTTTAATTTTATTTTTATTTTTCTTTCATAATACTTTCAACTAACTTCTTAAATTGCCTTTTTAAGCAGGCAATCTTTGTACAACATTGAGAGGAGGGGAAATCCAGAAGGGGAGGACTGAGGCAAGATAGAAATGAGGGTCTGAGGGGAAGAGGGATGGGGGGAGATGATGGTGAAGTGTTTTTTAATAAGAATTTTTAAAACGTTACACCTACGTCTATATATAAGCTTATATTCTCCCTTTTTTTATATATCTTATTTATTTTCTTGTTTCGTATTTGAGAGAGGCGAAGCGTTTTCGAAAAACGAAAACCATCATTAAAATTAGAGCCCTATAAAGAAAAGACGAAAATTAAAGTGTGCGTCACGACGGAAACAACCAACCTCGGAACCAACCTCAGGACTCCTTTGTTGCTCATCGTCACCGTTCGTTAGTCCCTTTTTAAAAAGATAGAACGTCGTCGGGTATCCGTTTAGCTGCTCCAAACTTCCCTATTTACTCTCGGAAGCGTTGCGCGTAGATGAGACAATTTCATAGATTCATTTTTAAAGTCCTCTTAAATCGTTTCGAAAATGACAATTAATCTCCGTAGAATTAAGTGAAGTAGGAGAGAACGGCGAGATGTTTGAGAAAGTGTGAATTTGTGCTTGTGTGTGTGCACTCATACACACATATCGTGATTGTGTGTAAACAGCATTTTCATGTACACGGGGGATAGTAAAGACATCCGAAATGCATCAACTTCACTGGAAGTTTCTGCGTGATTCGAATGCAAGGCAAAGCTTACAGAACAAATACACACATACACACACACACCTGTACATACACACTCTTTTCACACAAAGTTCATTTCTAAATTGGTTTCCCGTTATTATAGTCATAAAGAGAATTACATTTATTACCGTTTAATTTTAGAGATGCTTTTAACAGTTAGACAAACAGTTTTGCCCATTTATCCTTGCTTTCGTAGCATTGTTTTCGAGATACAAATTTAAGCGCTGGTTAAATCATTAATTTTCACGAGTTTTTCAAAAGCTTTTTTGTACGATAATGCAGTCAAAATAGTAATGTTAGTTTACACTAGATTTATTACAAGATTTTTCATTTCAGAAAAACAGCTTTCATTTTCAGAGTATTTCATAATAAGCCGTACACATGAAATTTTTAATATGTTCTATCCACTGTCTCATAATTAGTACGTTTCAATGTGAATTTACTTAATATATTCTTCTATAAACCTATAATTAGTGCCATTTATCTATTGAAAATAATTTAAAATAAGTACTGTAGTTCAAATATTAGCGTCAAAATTTGTCTTAATTTTCAACACTCATAATTTAGTACTACATAAAAGTACTTCATGACTTGCATGCAAGATTCATGAACACACAATTCGAAATTACTGTTTATTACACCAATTTTCCATTTTAAAGATTATTTAAAGATTCCTAAGTAAGTCTAATTAGTTGTTTTCCATCGAAGAGCAAGTGTCAAACAACGAGTCAAGTTGAGAGTGTATTTTAGAGAATAAATGCTTTTTAATAATTAATTGTTCTAAATTTTTTATATGAGATTTCAATTATTTTATTTATTATAGTACCATATTTCAATATATGCTTTTGTGAAACAAGTTATAAAAAAGTTCCTAATACTCTTCTATAATTCACCCTTTTTCTTAAATTTTTCACATTTAAACACTATTGAATTCAGAATTAATATAGTATCGATTTTCCTTGAATTTACAACAAAATGGAATATATAGATTGCAATAGCAAAAATTTTTTTTATATAAAAAATGTGTTTATGCAGTAAAACACAAAAGTATTTTTAAATAGTCATAAAGATAATTAACAGTTATGTGTGTGTTGGAAGGGTGTATTAAATTTGGACGTTTACTAATTAATGATATCATATCAATATTATTGATTTTATATTACAAAATATTATATCACTAAATTGGTGAAAATCCTGTTTTATTAACACAAATATTAAAACTTCTGATAAGATCACGTTGGTGATTTCATTATAATTTTCAACAATTATCCATTCACAAGATTCAAAACAGGTGAGAGCGGTGGGTCTAATAATCCATATATATTTGTGTACATGCCTGTAACTATTGATATGTTTTTAATCGGTATTGTTCAGCATTTTGAAAAAATAATAATGCTGGTCTTCTATTGAAGATTGCATGATTTTCAAAAGCAAGAAAAGTTAATTATTAATAATGTGTGCATGATTACGGGTGCCTTTAATTGACGTCTATTTTCACACATTGAGATTTGCAATATATATTTACCTGTTTATATAAGAATAATTGTACATTAGATTGAAACCTGGATATTATAAAAATAAAGACACCCTTGTAGTTCTAAAAAATACTGCTTTTCTTAAATTTGAACATTAATATTTAATGAACGTTAAAAGCTACGATTTTCCTTAATTGCAGACATTTTGAGAAAATATATCTTTCCGGTCCTTACACTTCTTAACAATTGAGTTTTTCATACATATTCTTCAGCATTTCTTGCTAAAAAATCAATGTGCTTCATTGAAATGCAATTTCAAAAATGCTCGAAAAGTGAATTTATTAATAGTTTTAGGTGTCTTAACTGAGGTTGTTTAATGAACTTTTCTATCAGATTTGTTCCTTATTTACCCATACAGAGGTCTTAACTCTGAAAAACTATTTTAATTAATTATACATCATTTTAATTCTAAATTATGCTTTTCTCTTAAATTTTGCACATGACTAACTAAGTCAACTCTAAAGTACGTATTTTTCCTGAAATATTCAACATTGAAATTATTTTCAAATCTTAAAATGAGTTTTGTCACACATATATTTTTCAGCAGTTTGAAAAAAATGCAAGTGTATATTTTATAAGCAGATATTGTAAATTGAAGTGCAATTTATTATTTAGTTTTTAGGTGCTTAAATTGACTTTTTGTAATGAAATTCAATATGCTTTGTTTTATCTAACTTGTACCAGCTTTGTAAAACTGTTTTTTAATAAAAAAAATTTTAACTTCTAAAATTACGCTTTTTCTAAATTTTCACATTACAAATTTTAAGAACTCTTAAAAGTACGATTTTTCCTAAATTTCAACATTTAATATCACTTGGTAAATCTAAATATGAGTCTTTTAACGGGTACACTTTTCAGCATTTGAAAAAGAGCGTATTTTAGGGAGTTGCTTTTTCAAAAAGCAGCAAATGAATTTATTAATAGTTTTAGCTGCCTTAAATTGGACGTTTTTAAATGAAATTCAATATTTGTTTTATTATTACCCAATACTATTTTCATTAGTTGTGAAAACTGTTTTAATAAAAACTTTTAACTTCTAAATTACGCTCTTTCATCAATTTCACAGTTACATAATTTAGAACACTCTTTATAAAGCGATATATTTTCTGCATTGTTCATTCCCACATAATAAGCTACATTCTTACCTTGATTTATATGCTATTTCACATCCAATTTCAAAAAAAATGTCCATACTTAGAACAGAAGATCAAAAGTCAGAAAAAGAGAACTCTATTAATCGTTTAGGTTACTTCAATGCACGTTTCTCTTTATCATTCAATATCAATATTGTTTCTATATACCCAATATAATTAGACCTCTAAATTTTTCTTTTAATAATAAATTTTAACTTCCTAAAATTTACGGCCTTCTTTCTTAAGTTAAATAACTAAATTTAAACATCTTAAAAAATATTATTTTTCCTTCAATGCAGATTTGAAGTATTCTTATACTAGCTTAAAATCTTTTAACAATGATTTGCATTCAGCATTTTAAAAAACTAATTGTGTGTTCATTGACAATCAATTTCAAAAAAGCCTGAAAAGTGGCAATTCTATTAATATTGTTTCCACAGTTGTCTAAATTTCACGTCTTTCTTTAATGAAAAGATTCATTATTCTATTTCATTATACCTTAAATACGTTTAATTAGTTGTGAAACCTATTAGAAAAAATTTAACTTCTAAAATTATCATTTGTTTCTTAAATTTTCACATTACAAGATTTTAGAAATCTTAAAAGTATGACTTTCTCCTAAATTTTCAACATTTGGAACAACGAATATCACTTTTTGACCAAATTGAGTTTTTTAATACAATATTTTCAGCATTTGGAAAAAACTTGTTTCATTGAAATGCAACTTCAAAAAGTAGAAAAGAGAATTTATTAATGTTTAGGTGTCTTAAATTGTATAATGTAATGAAATTAATATATAATCTGTTTTTATATACCAAATATTTCATTAGTTGTGAAAACCTGTTTTAATAAAAAATTTTAACTTCTAAAATTACGCTTTTTCTTAAATTTTCACATTACAACTTTAGATCTCTTTAAAACGTAGTTTTTTTCCTAATTTTCACACATTTGAAAAATTATTTTTGTAATCTTAAAATTGACGTTTTTTAACGGTATTTTCAGATTTTGAAAAAATAATGTGTTTCATTGAAATGCAATTTAAAAAGCTGATAACAGTGAATTTTATCACATTTAGGTGTCTTTCATATTCACTTGTTTGAATAACATGTTAAATTTCAATATAGTTGCGTTTAGTAGTATTTTATTCTCCACAAATATTCTGCATCTATGTTGTGAAATATCATTGCTTCTTATAAAAATTAAATGTTACCCTAAAATTCCGTCACTTCTGATCATATTTCAACACTTACAAATTTCAGAAACTCTTAAAAAAGTATGGATACCTTTTATCGGATTCTTTCATATGATTTACTGGTAAAGTCTGGACCACTTCTAATGTTTTAATCGTGTTTTTCTTACATTTGTACCACGCAGGTAATATGTGCCTTCATCTGAAATGCAGAGTACACACATTGTTACGCAAAAGTGATTAGTACACTTTTATTTAAGTGTCCTCTCCAATCTGAACGTTTGTTTTAATGATAATTTTATAGTAATTGTTTTCACCATAAGTACCAAATATTGTCAGTTAGTTGTAGAAAACCTGTTTAAATAAAGAAAATTGTAACTCTGCTAAAATTACGCTTTTTTCTTATAATTTCACATTCACTAAATTTTAGAATTCTTATATAAGTACCACTTTTTCCTATTTCACATTCGAATATTCAATTGGTTATAATACTAAAATTGAGTTTTTAACGGTATGATTCAAGACAATCAAAAAAAGAAAGAGATATTAACATTGAAAATGCTTTATATTTACAAAGAGCTAGAAAAGAGAATTCATTCCTTGATTTATTTGAGATGTAATAATAAGGAGAATTTATGTAATATCACTATACATTATGTTTTATTAATCTCTTTGTATAAATTTATTAAATTAGTTGTGAATAATGAATAGTTATAATATAAATTTAAATAAATTCTAAAAATTACGCTTTTCTTAATTTTCACATTACAATATTTAGAACTTTAAAAGTACGACTTTCCTAAATTTCAACAATTAGAAAAATATGTATAAAAATAGAGTGTTAACGGGATTATCTAGCATCTGAATATAAATAATGCATTTCCTGGGGCAACATACTGACCCACTGCAGTCGACATTTATTAAAGTTTATAGAGTATCACATATACATGTAAGTTTAATGTAATTTCAATAGATTATATATACAATTATACATTAGTTGTGAAATATCCTGTCATTTATATTTTTAATATTATATCCATCTAAAATTTGCGCTATTTTACTTACATTGTGAACATTATTCACTTCGCATGAACAGAATTAAAAGTATCGTAATTTTTCCTAAATTTTTAAACATTTGATTATTTGGTATATCTATATAAATTGAGTCTCTCCACGCACACCCCACACTCTGTTATTTGAGAATATACAATTTCAAAATTTATGCAAAAAATAGAAATTTATAATTGTTTTTAAAGGTGTCCATTTCAGGGACAGGCTGTATGAAAATACATTAATTTGAAGCAATATAGCCTAGTTACTCAAATTTCATTTTGATTTATGAAGTACAATTTAATAAATAGAATTTTAAACAGCTATTGGAATAATGACAATTTTATTTACTATTTTCATACTACTTAGTTCAAAAACTCTTGATCATACTATTTTTACCTAAATTTCAACAATTTTATAATATTTGGTAAATCTATAATTGAAGTTTTATTAAACGGTATTTTTCAGCAATTTGAATAATAATAATATGGTTGTTAGGGTTTAAACACTAATATTCTAAAAAGCGGAAAGTATTGCAAAATCTATGTTAATCAGCTAGGAAATTGAAGCAATTTCAAGGTAGTATACATTTTTTTAATGAAATTACATAATATTTAGGTTTCTAGAGCTATATGAAGGTTCCAAATGATTATTACCTTTAGTATTGTATACAAAATTTATTTTTAAATTAAAATTTTTTTACTTCTAATATTAAGTGCTTTTATTTTCATTAAAGTTTTCATTTATTACAAATTTAGTAAACTCTTAAAAGTAACGATTTTTTCTGGATTATACATTTTGAAATTATTATGTGTATTATAATTCTATTAACCTTTAGATATGTATAAATGTTTATTTTGATCAGCAGAAAAGGAAAAAATAAATGTGTTTTCATTGAAAATGCCATAAATTCTAGAAGCTGGGAAACCATCTCTATGTTAGTTTTAGAGTATAGTGAAGATTTGTTCCAAGATGATTAATTTATATATAATGATATTATAAAACACATTGTTTTTATTAAGTTGGTGAAAACCTTGATATTTAAATATAAAAAAAAATTTTAATCTTATTCATAAAATTCTGATCTCTATAAATTTCAACATTACATAATATTAGATAACATCTTAAAGTTCAAGAATTTTCCTGATTATTATCAACATTTGAAATTATAATTTTGGTAAAAATTAAATATTATAGATTTTAAAACGGATTTCAGGTGTGTCATCTAATTGATATTTATACCTCAAGTTTTTTGAAATGCAATTTCCAAAAAGCAGAAAAGCGATATTTTATATAATAAAGTGTTTTTAGGATATAAGTTGATATTGTATCGTTTTTTTTAAATGAGAGTTGCAAATGCACTTGTACTTTTATTATAAGTCCTAATATATTTCATTAGTTGTAGAAAACCTGGCTTTTTTTTTTGAGAAATAATAAATTGAGCGCAAAAATAATAAATAACTGACTTTTCGTAATGTCACATATAACTAATTTGAATACTCTTAAACGTCTGACCCTGTCTTTGATTCCGATATGTCGTCCCTTTGAGAATATTTGCTCACTTTTAATAATGAGGTTTTTAACTGGATAGGTACCCCAGCATTCTCGTAACAATTATGTGCCTTCATTTGCAATGCAATTTCAATATACAGCAGTAAATACGCGAAAATTCCTTAAATAGTTTAGGTGTTCCTAAATTGACGTTTTTTAATGAAATTTCAATATTTGTTTTTATATACCAAATATTTCTTAGTTGTGAAAACCTGTTTTAATAACATATTTTTAACTTAATTATATTACTTTTTCTTAAATTTTCAACATTACGATTATTATAAAAAAATATTACGACTTTTCCTAATTTCAACATTGAAATTATATTTTGGTAAATCTTATAAATTGAGTTTTTAACGGGTATTTTCAAGCATTTGAAAAAATAATGTGTTTCATTGGATTGCAATTTTAACAAGCAGAAAAGCGAATTTATTAATAGTTTTGGGGGTCTTAATATATGACGTTTTTTTCAATGAAATTTCTATATACTTTTTTTCTTTTATATACTATTTCATTAGTTGTGAAAACCTCTTTTTAATAAAAAATTTTAACTTCTAAAATTACGCTTTTTCTTAAATTTTCACATTACAAATTTAGAATTTTTAAAAGTACGATTTTTCCTAAATTGCAACATTTTAATTATTTGGTAATTCAAATTGAGTTTTAAAACGGTATCTCAGCATTTGAAAAAATAATGTGGTTCAATGAAATGCAATTTCAAAAAAAGCAGAAAATCGAATTTTTAATAGTTTTGGGTGTCTCAAATTGAATGACGTTTATAATGAAATTTTCATATTTGTTTAATTTTCTAGGAACTAATATGCAATTAGTTTGAAAAACTAGATTATAGAAATAACTTTTGACCATCCAAAATTACGCTTTCAAATTTCTACGAAATGGAAAATCTTAAACGTATACATTTTTTCCTAAAAAATCTAAATGAATCTCTTTTGGTTTTAACCTTTAGTAATTGAATGGTATTTGACCGAAAAACGGAGTCTTAAAATTTGTTTGTCATTGAATGCAAGTTTCAAAATCACGAAAAGGGAATTTATTCATATTTTAGGGTGTCCAAAATTGGGCGTTTTTTACTGAAATTTTCACAGATCGTTTATGTATATCCCAATATCTACTTTCTAAGTATGTGAAGAACATGTTAACTAAAATTTCTAACACTTCTATAAATTACGGTTCTTAAAATTTCTCATACAGTTGACAGAAATAATTAAGACTCTTAAAAGTAGCATTTTTCCTAAATTTCAATGATTTGAAATTTATTTGGTAACTCTTAAATTGAAGTTTTAATCAATTATTTTTCTACAGGATATACACTTATATTCTGAGTGCATTGAAATGCAATTTCCCAGAGAGAAGTCAGATATACTTGTAAAATATAAAAATCTTTTATGTCTCTATGTGCGTCTTAAATTGACGTTAGAAAGATTTGACGTTAATTATTTTGTTTTTTAGTACCAGAGAGAATATGATTCACGGTGAGAGAGCCTGTTATTACAATATATAGATATCCTCTGTAAACATCTAAAGACGCCTTTTCTTAATTTAAAACCATCACACAAAACTTTTATGAACTCTTAAAGTAATCATTTTCGAGAAATCAAATATTTTTGAGAATTAATTGGTAAATCGTCTATATATAGATTGAGCTTTTTTTTGAACACTGATTTTTTTCTAGCATTTTTAAGTGAGAGTATAAAAGGAGTGTTATCGACTGGAGAGGAACAGATTTATCAAAAGCAGAAAGAAGTGCACTGATTATAGTGAGTGAGTTGTCTTGAATTGAAGTCAGAGAGTAGAACGATGAAAAATATTGTTGTATCCTACTAAACGATCACTAGAACCACTAATATTCTTAGTTGTGAAAACCTGTTTTAATATCTAATATATTTCTATATTTACAGCAAAATATCGCTTTTGCTTAAATTTTCACATATTACAGGAATTCTAAGAACGCCACTATAAAAAGTAACGAATTATTGTCCTTCTTTTCAACATATTTTAGAAAACTCTCCTTTAGTGTATTCTTATAATATTGATGGTTTTAACGTGTCGTTTCAGCATTTGATAAATGAGATCGTGTTTTAAAATGAATGCAATTTTCAATAGCAAACACACACACGTATATTATTTAATGTTATGAGAGTGTACTGTAAAAATATTAGAGTTTTTGAGAGTATGCGAATTAATATAGTTAAATCTATTGTGAATCGACTATATATACCCAAAATATTTTTATTAAGTTGTAGAAAACTCCTCTGTTTTTAATAATTACAAAATTATAACCTACTCTAGAAATTATATACCTGCTTTAATCGATCAACTAAATTACCAAACATATGTATCATCTATTATATATATCCGCATGTTTACACTAAACACAAGCATTTGAAATTATTTGGTAATCTTAAAATTGAGTTTTAACATATCTTTCAGCATTGAAAAGAGAATGGGATTTTATATAGTATGAGAAAATTTGCAGAGTTACAAATAATAGCTTGAAAAAGTATGCTTATTTGATAGCTAATCACAAAATTGAAGAAACAAGTTTTTCTTTTTGTATCTTACAGAAGACTGGCTTATTTATTATATATTTTTGTGCTAATTACGTGAGATTTTTTTATTTACAAAAAAATGCCAACAAAACTAAAGATCTTTTTATAGTTTCATCTTTTATATTATTAAAAAATTCTTATATGTCTTTAAAAAAAGGAATAAACTTTACCATAAAAATATCACATCATATAAAATTTAAGTAAACTCCTTAAAAGTACAAGTTCAGACGATTTATTCCCCTCACAAAAATCCAACATTTTCATGCAAACTCTCCAAATGATTACCTCTCAGAATTTTTCTTTCATTAAATAATACTCACATCAACATCATCAGAACAAATAATAGAAAGCATTATCAATTTTATGTGAAAATGCGAATCTCATTCAGACTGATTCAAATACGAAAATCAAATTAATAAGAGTGTCAATTAATTAACTTTTTGTACACTAGTAAAAATATAAAATATCTGCCAGTTATACTATATTCAACTTTTTCTTTTATCATGAACTACTGTCTCAATAAACTCCTTCATCCATCCTACTCAAGACAAGCATACTTTTTCTTAACACTTACATTACACACTAGACTCTAAAAGTACGAATTTTTCGCCACTCTATTATAATTATCTAACATTTTCCCAAAAAAAACTGAATTTAGCTTATAAAATTGTATATATTATAAAGAGCACATTTTCAGCACAATTCTGAAAAAAAATGTAGTGGTCAATTTATATAAGTAAGACATAGTTCAAAAAAGCAGAAAAGCAGAAAAATTAATAATTGTTTTAGGATGTCTTAAATTGACTCACGTGTTTAACACAAAAATATTTTTTTCTAATAAACTGATAACTTTTAAATACTCACAAGTATTCATATGCTTGCTATTGAAAATCAAATTTAAATCACAATTTTATACATTCTAATATACATATTGCATCTTTAATCAGTATTATTATTTTTTCTAATCTAAAACTTTTAAAGACAATTTCTATTTTAAAGACGCTAAATAAATTAGTAAATCTTAAAATATGACCAAGGTAACAGTATTTTTTATCATTTTAATATATAATTTGTGTTTCCATTATAATGCTAATTTAACAAAAAGAACAAAGAATGATAGCAAGTAGCAGCTTTCATAAGTAGCCTCTTTTAATGAAATTTCAATATTTGTTTTTATATACCAAATATTTCATTAGTTGTGGAAACCTGTTTTAATAAAAAACTTTAACTTCTAAAATTACGCATTTTCTTAAATTTTCACATTACAAATTTAGAACTCTTAAAAGTACGATTTTTCCTAAATTTCAACATTTGAAATTTTTGTCAGTAAGTCTTGAATAATGAGATTTCACTAATTCGATCAACTTGAAAAAAAATGTGTTTAATTGAAAATGCAATTTCAAAAAGCAAAAGTGAATTTATTAATGAGGTTTTAAGCCTGCCGATTTAATTATTAGTCTATATTCAATATTGTTTTTATATACAAATATTATTTAGTTTGTGAAACCTGTTTTAATAAAAAAATTTAACTTCTAAAATTACGCTTTTTCCTTAATTTCAAGTATCCATTACAAATTTTGAGCACACTTCTTCACAAATGTAGGTTCCAGAATTTACAATACGTATTTGATACATTATTCTCAGGTTAAATTAAAGTTGAGATGTCTTGTTACGGTATTGTTTAGCGAATATGAAATAAAATTATTTGTTGGACATGTATATATGCAATTAAAAAAGCATGAGAGAAGAAATTTATAATTGTCATTTATGTGTCTGAGAGTGACGTTTGTTAATTGAAATTTCAAGATGTGTATTTATATACACGAAAATAATTTCATTATTGTGAAAACCAGTTGTATAAAAACACATACACATTCTAACATATTTAACGATCTTTTTCTGATATAAATTTGTCCTACATTACACATATTATGAAAACTCTTAAAAGTACGATTTTTCCTAATTTCAACTATTTTGAAATTGATTGGTAGTTTCTTTAAAAATTGAGTTTTTACGGGATTTTTAGCATTTTAAAACAATATGTGTTTCATTGAAATGCAATTTCAAAAAGCCAAAATAAAGCGAATTTATTAATTATTTTTTAGCCGTGGTCTTAAATGATTTTTAATGAAAATTCAATATGTTTTTATATAACCAATTATTCATTAGTTGTGAAACCCTGGTTTAATAAAAATTAAGACTTCTAAAATTGAGCCCGCTTTTTCTTAATTTCAACGAGAGAGAATTTAGAAACTGGGAGAGAGTACGATTTTTTCCAAAAATTTCAACATTTGAAATTATTTGTAAATCTTAAAAATAGTTTTTTTATATTGACCAAAAATACACTGTATCTTTATTTGAATACAATTTCAAGAGTAAGCAGAAAGAGATTTATTAATTGTTTAAGGTGTCTAAATTGAGTTTTTTTTTAATAGAATTCATTATTGTTTTTTATATACCAAATATTTCAATTAGTTGTGACACCCCTGTTTTTAATAAAAAATTTTTAACTCTAAAATTACGCTTTTTCTAATATTTCACAGTTACAAATTTAGATCTTAAAAGTCGATTTTTCCTAAATTTCACACATTTTAAATTATTTGGTAAACATCTAAAAATTGAGTTTTTAACGGTATTCTTATAAGCATTTGAAAAAATACTGTGTTTCATTGACATGCAATTTCAAAAGCGGAAAAAGAAGGAAAAAATTGTCAAGATGGATTTAATCTTTGCTTCTTTTAAATGAAATTTCAACTTTTGCTTTTATATCCGAAATATTCATCTTTTTAAAAACTGTTTTATAAAAAATTTAACTTCTAAAACTTACCCTTTTTCTTAAATTTCACATTACACAAATTTAGAACTCTAAAAGTACGATTTTTCCAAAATTTAACATTGAAATTATTTGGTAATTCTTAAATTGGAGTTTTTAAGGTATTTTTCAGCATTTGAAAATAATGTGTTTCATTGAAAGTCAATTTCAAAAAACTCTGCTGAATTTATTATAGTTTTTGTCGTCTTAATTGGAGTTTTTTACATGCAAATTTCAATTTTTGTTTTTATGTACCAAATCTTTCATTAGTGCGTGGTTAAACTGTTTTATATTAAAAATTTTTACACTTATAAAAAGCTCTTTTCTCGTGAAAGAGTATTGTCTCACCCATTACATGGAATCAAAATTTACGTATACTCTTAAAAGTACGATTTTTCCTATAGTTTTCAACATTTTGAAATTCTTTGTTAAAGTCTTAGAATTAGTTTCTACGCTGAATCAGAACATTATATTGGTGTTTGAAATAAATGTGATAATTGTACAATATTAAATACACAGTTGTGAATCTCTTAAAAGATAGTCGAATTTTATTAATGAAAAAGAGACTTTGAGGGTGTTTTTAAAGTTGTCGTCTTAATTAATGATAATATATTCTATATACCAACACTTAATTTTTGTGTTTGAAATCTAATGTAAATTATAATATTAAAAAATTTAACCTTTACTTTCCTTTGTAAATGCAGTATAATTCATAACATAATCTATAGTACTCTTAAATGTACGCTTTTTTCATCACAAATTTACTAACACATTTAAATTATTCTGTAAATCTTATAAGACTTAGTTTTTAAGTATTTTCCTAGCATTTGATAATATAAGGATAAAGTCGCTATGAATAGTAAATAGCAAATTTCAAAAAAAGCAGAAAAGCGAATTTCTTAATAGTTTTGTTTTAGGTGTCTAGAATTGACGTTTTTTAATGCTTTCCAATATTTGTTTTTAATAACAATTATTTATTATTGTGAAAACCTGGTTTTAATAAAAATTTAACTTCAAAATACGCTTTTTCTTAAATTTTCCACATTACGAATTTAGATCTCTTAAAAGAACGATTTTCCTAAATTTCAACATTTGAAATATATTGTGGGTAAATC
>JABUQX010020444.1:12500-40000 GCA_015478945.1 Trachelipus rathkii | reverse complement strand
TTATTCATTTTATAGCTGTATTTATGATAATAATTAGCAATGATTCAGATTTTATAATTATATATTTTTTTTCTAGTATATCTTATGATTATATTGTATGTTTGATAAAATATAAAACTAATAAAAAAACATAGCCACCAGAAGCACAGATGATTGTGAACATATAGTTGTGCTTAAAGTTCATACCCAAAAGACGTTGATATAAGCCTTTCTAGCTGTCTCAGAGGTCAGTGCTACAACATTATTTAAGTTTTTAAATTAATGAATGTAAAATTTTGTATTGATGTAAAGATAGTAAACTTGACATTTGTTACAGTTTACCGTCTTGTTGCTGGAAGGCCATTGACATCCTTATTTCCCCATTTTTGAGAAACCCCTCTTGGATATACCAGGGTAGGTTTCTTATCATACATAGATATTGGTGACTTTCTTTAACTGTCAAATATGCAAATATAAATTATGGTATAAATACCAATCATTGTTTATATTTGACAGGGTTCCGAAGTTGGGATTCACCTTAATCCTACTCCGTCATTTTAATGGTGGGGTTCACCTGAATCCTTCAAGATTCCGAAGCTGGGATTCACCTTAATCCTACTTCGTCTGTTTCTAATTGTGGGCTGTTTCTGATGCTGGGCTTCATTCCTGAACCCATTTTCCATTGCTGGTATTCATCCTGAATCCATCTTTATGTCCTGATATATTTTGAGGTTGAATTCATCCTGAATCTTTCTTCTTGGAGTTGTTTCGGAGTTGTGGTTCGCTGGATCCTTCTCCCTGCCAATTCTTAATAGTACTTCAGCATAGTTGTGATTCTCCTGAATCATACTCACCACTTGGAACCATTCCCCAGTCAAATTCAGTTAAGTCATCATTTATTCAACAATTGTTGAGTCTGGAATTCTTATTCCTTGTTTTAATGCATGAGCAAATATTTGGAACGTTCGGTTTCAGCCTCGTATCTGATCTAGAGCTGTCTGTGCTCGTGTACATATTTTATAACCACATTGGAACTTCAACTTTTTTTTTTCCACGTGTATTAACTGATTTCTCATAATAATCTTTTTATTTCGTATGTTGTTGCGTGGTAGGACTGTGGTTATATTAACTTTTGCAGACGTCCCCCATATATTCTGAAGCGAGTTTAGTAAAATCAATATTTTTACTGTGTGTCAATATCCTTTGATATTTCTGATTTTATTGACATTATTATTCTTAATCTTCAAGAACTATCTTAGTAGACTTCTAGAACTTCTCGGATTAAACGTCAATAATGATCCTGGAAAGATCTAAAACTTATAAACATTCTCTAGTAAAAATTTTTATGTTGTGTATAACCTTTTAATATGGTTATCAAACTCTCACAATCCTCTTCCGAATAGTCATCAGGTCAGCAGGCTACGAGTCCTGAAGACTATATCTGTGTTCTCTTTCGTTCGTGTAGATATTAGGTCTGCTTGTTAACTGGCGTCTTGCGTTGATGTTGTGTTTCTTCGGCGTGTTTATGGTTGTTCAGGTGGTTTTTTCTTGTTTGTGTTTCTTGTACTTTACGGGAGCATTTGTTAATATCTCCTGATTTTTTTTAGAATTTAGTTATCAATCCTAGTATGGATGTTTACGTTATAGTTTGTTTTTTTTTTAGATTTGTAGTATCTTCTTTCTGTATGTCTCTATATGTTCGGGGTTTGGTTTTATGCTTGTCAATAGTTTATGTTGCTGCTAGAGGAATTGATTGCGGGGTAGTGAGTGTGTGATCTCTGTGTGTTTCGCTTCGCTGGTCTGTGTGTACGACGCTCTGTGTTGTGTTGTTTCTCTCTTGGTGTCTCTCTCTCTCGCTGTACTAATTATATTTAGATTGGAGGAGATTTGAAGTGTCGGTGCGCTCTTGGGATTAAGTGGTGTACTTGGGTTGCTGTGGTTTTTGTTTTTGGGCTTGTGTTTGTAGTTCGTAGGCGCTTGCTGGGCACTGGGAGGGATTTGTGATACTTGTGCTTGCGTGTGTCGGTTTGTCATTGTTGTTATGTTTGTAGAATATCTATATTTGAGTTGTCTTCTTTTGAATTGTAGGTCGTTTTATATTAATATTGGTTTTTTTGTCTTTGTCTTTGTAAGTTGCTGGTGTGAGCAGATGTGTGGTTATGAGTGTTGTTGTATGGGAGATAGATCCCTCAATTACTTTGGTGGGTATATGTGATTTTCTTGTTTCTTTGTGTGTTTTTTGGTAGAAGGTCTTTCATAGTTGATTCGAGTATGTTATGTTTGGAGGTGATAGTTTAGAACTGCATGAGTCTGCTGAAGGTTAGTTAGATTCTTTGTGATGATCTAGTCGATGGGTTAGTTGTTTCATGTCTGCATGAGATTGGTTCTGGTAGCTTGTTTACGTATCCAGACTGTTGTCTAGTCTGTGTGTGTGTGTGTTTATGATGCCACATTTTAGTTTGCCATGGCATTCTTTTGTTGATTGTGAGTTGCATTGATGTGGAGCGTAATTAGTGTGTTGGTTATGTAGAGATGAGATAGTGTATGGTTAGATGGAGTGTGTGTAGGATTAATGTAAGAACGAATGTGGTATAGGTAATGTATGGTTTGTCATATAAGTTGCTGTGGTGAGCGGTGTAGCCTCGTGTAGGTTACGATACGTGTGATTATCGTTTTGTGTTGAGCTCGTCAGCTGTGGTGTGTTGACAGATAGTCTGTTGTCTCTCACTTGAGTGACCAAAATATTACCTTATTGACTAAACTCAATAAGCAGGTGATAAGTGAAAGGCAATTGGCTCAAGTAAATGATTAACGTCGGTAAGGTGACCACAGAACGTTTCCATGATCAAGGTCAAGATATTCCACTAATTCAATTCCCATCATGTGCATATGCCTAAAAATACCACTTCTTTCTATGATGTGAGTATACCTTCTTAGTTTCTCAATCTAAACCACGATCCAAATTTTATATATTCACCCAGCTTTGTAGAAAATCCTGAAATCAAATTTTTCTAATCCTGGGGTGGTCCGCTGAATCTTCATTCAATCCTAATCTTATTCCTTAATCTAATCTTATTCCTAATCCTAATCTTATGCCTACTCATAATTTTCTTCCTAAACAACTTCTTCCTAATCCCAATCTTCGTCATGATTTTAATACCCCCAGTAATTACTTCACCAACTAATCTCTCTTTAGAATCCGCGATATGGGCAGAGACAATAAGATTCTCTCACCTATCATAGAGGAGAGGCTGATTTTTCTGGAAAGTATAATAAATTACCACAACAACGAGAACAAATTCCCTTAAATCAATATCCGGAGCACCAGATGTTTTCGACTGATTTCTCGGTCGCATTCTGTTGTATACACAAGGATATTCCCAAACGACTGCCTATGCCGTATTCCTGACCGCGAGAACTTCAATGTATTCAGGACAGACATGAAAAGAGACTTGACATGCTGGAGGAGCCATTGTGCTTCTTACTCAGTTACTCAAGAACTCTCAGAAGCTTAAGGGGACGTTGCGCGTATGGATTTCCTAACTTTTGAGGGTAGAAATCATCAATTCTATGATTTTTAGGTTTTAACACTTTCTAGTGTAGAATTTTATGCTCTTTCGAATGGTCTGGTTATTTTTAACAGGCAAGAAATATTTTATTCACAATATACAGGGGGATACGGGGGGTATTCAATTTTGGTAAGTCATAAATGAAAAATCCCGATAACCTTTTTATTATTCATGTGATCAGCATGAAACTTTCGGAGCAAGTATAGTTGGGGAAGATACACATTTTTTGTTAAAATAAATTTTTTGTATGGAGAACGAATTTGCCTCTGTGCATGGGAAATTTCAAAAAAAAAGCTAAATTTTCCAAACGTCCATATGCAGTGGCCAACCCCTTGAGTTTTACAACATGTATCTACACATAAAATGCAGCCAAAGCCTATTAGTATAGATAAGACCTAAAATTTTAATATTAATTAAAAAAAAAAATTAAAAAAAAAAAAAAAAAAAAAAAATATAAAAAATTTTTTTAATAAAAAAAAAAAAAAAAAAAAAAAAAAAAATTGGAACTGGTGGCGTGTAATTTTTTTTTATATTTTTATAGATTGCAATGAAAATTTCACATCTTGTGTAACTTTAAAAGATATACATACTTTATTTAAGATTTAATAAGTTTGGTAAACCCAAGGGGTTTGCCGCTGCATATGGAGAAACTTTTGAAAATTTGAAAATGTTTTCCCCAGAGCAGTGCGCAAATCTGTTGGGTGTAGTCCAAAATTTTTCTTTCTAAACATTGAAAAATGGTTACCATTCCTATATTATTATGCTCTGCAAATTTCATAACTTGAATCGTAGTAACTATAATAATTTATAGTTTTTATGATTTTTTTTTTTTGAGTTGCGAATTCTTTTTTTTAATGATTGGTGTCCATGCAACATATTTATTAATTCATCTGATTAAGAATGAAATTTTTAATTGGCATTATACTCGACGATATGCACATCTTTTATTTAGATAATTTTTTGACGCCCAATGGTTTTGCTACTACTCGCAGAAAACTTTTTAAAATTTAAAAAGTTTTCCCATGAACAGCGGCAAAAGCGTTTTTGGTATACAAAAATTTATCTTAACACAATATATGTATCCTTTCTAATTATACTGCTCTGAAAGTTTCGTATTAATTGGATATATTAATAAAAAAGTTATTACGATTTTTCTTTTTAGTTGCCAAAAAAAAGAAAAAAAGAAAAAAAGTGAAAATCTATGTTAACTAATTAATATGTCTTAATTTAGCGCTGATTATAGCCAAATTTTCACAACTTGTAAAATTTGGTGAGATACACATTTTTTTTAATTTATATTAATTTGTTGTATACCCAACGGTTTTGCCACTGTTTACAGTTAAAATTCTGACTAATTTACTAAAAAAAATTTTTTTTACATTGAGCTGCTATCTCCGGGTATAAAAAAGAATCCAACACTGTTTTATTATTTTTTTTTTTTTGTCTTTCAATTGTCTTGTATTGCATTGAACTACATTTGAAGTATGATTGATTTAAATAAAAACACTTTCAAACTTTCATGAAAACTTTTAAAATTTTATGGAAAAAAAAATGTTTGAGATTTAGCAAAAAATCAATATAAAATTTTTTTTTTCTACTATATATTGCTACTATTTGTGAGTTATTTTCATAAAACATATGCCTATGGCAAGTATTTCAGTGAATTCCGTTGCAAAATCTTTTTGTAGTTCAGCAGAAATCCCTGTGAAAAATTGTGATTAAAAATGTTAAAAATACTGACTCATGATATTTGGGAAGAACGAATTACAACAAATTAAACACCTTTTTTTGGCAATATGTCCCATGTAATTCAAATATTGTCGAGAATCTTTCCTCTTTCGAATGGTCTGTAATTATCCCAAAAATTATCATAGTGTTGTTAGGAAATCCTTAACGCGCAACGTCCTTAAGGTCGTGGATCTGGAAAGTTTCAATACGAATCGGAAAAGAATCTCTTAGTCTAACCTGGCTGATTTTGAGGCTTATTGTAGTTTACATCCAAATGCCCATCACCAATGGTTAAGACTGCTTGTCGACAGCTAGAATGGAACATTTTGAATATATACGAAATTCATCAAAAGATAACGTGAGTACTTTCTCTGTACGGGAATTAAATCTTGTGTTTGGTATGTGATGAAGAACGAAAGAAAAAATATACAGAATACAGAGTATCTGCCGCTCACCAATCCCTAATGAGACTAAATGTTTGCCTTCGTAGAACTCTAGCTAGTCCAAGCATATCCTGGATAGCGATATGGAGATTCATGATTCCTTAGAATAAGCTTTCCTCTGTAGTTTACTCCATATATTTAAACATTCGTCCGTCATATATATTAAATGATGGAGTTGGACGTAATAGTAAGCTTCCCTGGGAAAATTATAGTGAATTTTTTGCGGACTCCTTAAGATAGCGAGAATTCGCTTTCCCGATTTCATTTCCGCAACTAATCACTTGAGATCGACCATAATCAACTATGCCCAAAGACCGCGATGTAAAGTGACCTAGACAATCTTTGGAATTCCGTTATCCGGATAAATACTGCACTCCCGGATGGACTGAGGTTGTGCACGCAACGTCGACAACGAAAACCAATCCAAAAATAATCATTCGGCCAGGCCTAAGAAAAGAGTAGTCCTCAGAACGAGAATAATTGGTAGTCGATACTATCGTGACTCCACCAATAGTTACAAGAACCATGATAGTACAGTTTCGTCCTGACCATAATTCGAATTCTCGTCCTAAGCCTGATGACCGGAGAAAGGTTTTGTGTAACTACTGTGAAAAAACAGGTCACTCCATGGAGGAGTGTTACAAATTTCTGGGAGTATGCAGTTACTGCAAAAAGAAAGGTCACATCAGGGCCAATTGTCGATCTAGGAAGTCTCCTTCCTCTTCTTCCCCGAATATTAGAAAAGTAGTCTGTCCCTTCTGCGGTGGTCCTCACGCTGGGATGAGGTGTTCACATATGAGTGCTCTCCCCAGTCACATATGCAATGACAAGAGCCTTCTTCCTAGAACTGTTCGATTTGAAAGAGTATATTTCCGGTCCGTATTCTCAATTCAGATAACAATCACAGGCTGCCATCCGTCAAAATGGATCCATCCTACCTGCAAAAGTAAAATTTTAACCTGCGGCTAATAGAGGTGCAGTATGATCCCCTTTAAACTCCTGTCTCCCCGGACTTGAGTCTCTGGTGGAGAAATAACTTTAATCGACTCAGTCATGATGATGGAGATAGAAATTTTAAGAAACTTCTAAAATTATTCCGAGAAATGCTTCCGAACGCTCCCTTAGCATGTGAATAAAACTTAAGAAATCCCTACGGACGATTGGTAGTCAATTGTACTCCTTTCAGAGGAGGACCCTCTGATTGTTTCAGTCGCTTTGGTTCCCAACAGCTCTGGCTTCTACGTTGTATGGTTCAGTGGAGCTGAATTAGTTTAATCAGCACTTGAAATCACCGAGGCGTAACATGAAGAACTTGCCCTTCGGCCCTTGTGATTAAAGTTAATGCCATCATTGTTTGGGTCTGGTCCGTGACCTTTCATACCTATTGGACTTTCTACACTGGAATGTAATTTGCACTTCCTGACAGTGATTAGTATCTAACGTCATTTGTTTGGTAGTTCCCAGGAATTTATGCATGTTCGCTAGTTTAGGGGCTTGTGCTTTAAAAAGAAATGAACTTCTCCAGACTTAATACGCGGGAATTTAGTACATGGATCTGATGATTGTATAGAATCCAAGCTAAAGATGAGAGTCTAAACATCCCTTTTTATAAATGTGTCACGGTTAATTCCAATATGTTCCCGTTTTCGCCTGTCCAGATGGTGATGTAAGTTCGTCCCTTCATCTGAAAATCTCTTCCTTGTAGGTTTTCAATCAGGCCAATGGGGGATCGTTTTGCTACCAATTCTGGTGTATTGGATTTGCCGAGATCGTGTAGGATCGCTCTAATTCAATCCTTCAGATACACCTATTATTATACGAACGGTACTGTAGTAGTAGCTTGTGTTCTTTGGAAGAAGAAGAAATATTCTTCAAATTAATACTAGGCCAGTAGAGGCGAATTCCGAAATCAACTTTAAAGCAGACGTATGGTCCCCCACTAAGTTGGAGGAGGAGTTTTGCTTTGCGGATATTCCTATCTCTGACCTCGAAAAGAAACGATTAATCGCCGAGTTATTAAAGAAACATAAATCGGCTCTCAGTTTTGGTGACCACGACGTTGGAGTGGCTACATATCACACACAATATCGAGGTAGAAACTGGTCGACCTGTGAGATTACCAAGTAGTCGTTTCCAGGGTCCCTTTGGCTCAGAAATAGAAAGATCAATGTAATGAACTGTTGGAGCAGGTAATATTATTAGAACTTAGTAAATCCCCCTTAATTCAGCTTCTGTGGTTTTACGGTCCGAAACCTGACGGTAGTACGATTATGTATCGCATTACAGAAATTAAATAGTGTTTACTAAGACTGATTCCTTCCTTTACCCTAACATCTAATAGAATGATTTAATAATATGTAACGGTAATGTCTATTTTACAACAATAGATCTGGTCCGTGGATATTATCAAGTATCAATGGAGCCTGAGAGTGTTGAAAAAACTGCTTTTTCCACCCCCTTTGCACAGTATGAATATTTAAAAATGCCCTTTGGTGTAAAGAATGGTCCAGCAACATTTCAACGTGGAATGATGTTGGCGTTGGAAGATTTACCATGGTCCGAGGTTATGGTATATTTAGATGATATCATTCTCAGTAAAAATATAGATGATCATCTAACCACCTTGGATCGTGTCCTTTCTGCACTAGAGAAAAACGGGTACAAACTTAAACCCAGTAAAACCTGGCTGTACTGAGGTGGAATTCTTGGGTCACCATATATCCCGGAAAGGTATACTGCCCCTTCAGAAAAATCTCAAAGGAGCTTTGGAATTTCCTGTCCCCACTACGGTAAAACAATTACGCCAGTTTTTGGGAATGGTAAACTTTTATAGGCGTCATATTCCAGATTGTTCTCAAATCAGTAAGCCTTTATCATGCCAGACTGGTGGTAGATCCATTAAATGGACGCCGGAGTGTCAGCAGGCCTTTGATCAACTTAAAGAGGCCTTGGTAAATCCCACATTGTTAGGGTTCCCTGATTATAGTCCGGAGGTTTCTCCCATGGAGCTACATGTGGATGCTTCAGACCTCGGGGCTGGTGCTTGCCTTTCACAAATCCAAGACGGCGAACGCAAGCCAATTGCTTTTATTTCTATGACCTTCAATGGGGCTCAGAGAAATTATGGAGTAATTGATAAAGAACTAACTGCTTTGCGTTGGGCTGTCAAATCCCTTAGACCTTTCCTCCGTGGTATAAAATTCATTATATATACTGACCATATGCCACTCATTTATTTACAAAATATGAGTTTGGTTGATGGAAGGTTAGCTAGGACTATGGAAGAGCTCTATGAATATGACTTTGACATCCGTCATATATCAGGGCCTAAAAATATAGTTTGCTGATGCTCTTCCGATCTCCGTAAAGTGATAATATGGAAGAACCCGCCGAAAAATCTTGGATTTCATTCCTTCCTGGTTCCTTTCCGATAGAAATAGCGGAGGAAGGAGACTCGCTTAATATAAATGTTTTTCTCGTTACTTATATGGATCGGTCTTGAGACATTTAGAGGTAAAGAGAATGTTCTTATGAAGAGGTTTACAAGAAGCATCTGCAAAATATTTAAACTTCAAGTCAGTTGGTTCAAAAGAAGACTCGATTATTACTTCCGGGTCAATTGCAATAACAGAATTATCACTGTCTTTTACGGATGTTCTTTTAAAGTTATACGTTCACATATATTATGCCCATAATAAACCTTTAATATCATGGAAATAAGTTGGTGGGTGAACCCTGTTATTTAAAAATTCTAAGTCTGGGTTCACTATAAATATTGCCTAGTACATTCTAGTGTGATAAACTTCAATGTCGACTCCATTGGAGTTGTACTTATTGAAGAAGGCAACGTCTTTTGATAACCTTGTCTCGGGGTTATAAAATGACACACCTGTGTCCTGATACGAAGTAAATAAGCCGGAGAATAAAGGTTGGCTTTGCTTCATCTGTTTAGAAAATGAAACTTCTGTCGTTCCCTTACTGACTGGAACTTAAATTTAAACTATTTGGCCAATTAAATTTATCGGTACATTGTATCTGATAAGTTACCTAAAAAAAAAAACTCTTATTCCTATCTTTCTTAATCTCTTAAGTAAATTTCCTTCTGAACTATTGTTCTGATAACATCTTCATACTATCGAAGCTGTTATGAATTATGCTGTTCTAGTGTGCCTGCTCGTCAAACACCTTTAACTTAGGTGAAGAAAAAACCCTCCTGGTTGTACATGATTCTGTAAAATTTGATCATGTGTGTGTCTGACTTCTTCGAGTATGGCTTGCCAAGACTTAAGATTAAGACTATTAACTCAAATACTCTAAAAAAAGTCTTAATGTCACTGAATTCCCTACTTTATTTACCAAAATGGTTAAATATATATACGAATAATAAATATCTACAGTATAGTTTTTTAGAAAATATATGCCATATATATTAAATCATATATACATAGAAAGCCCTCCTACCTCTAAAAAATTATATATATATATATATATATATATTATATATATATAATATATATATTTATATATATATATATATAGTAATAATATATATATATATAATATATATATATTATAGTATACTGAACTTTGTATATATATACAATGTACATACATGTACATATATATATATACCGGTTCCACGGTTCCAACGAACCTGTCATGTTCTTGACAGGTTGTGGGCCGGAGGAGCTTTAAAACTTATTTTACAGATTTGTCCCGGTTCCTGAAGGAGATAATAAGATGTTCTCATGACCGACGTATGCCCTGGATGAGTAAACACTCTCTCTTCAAGTAGGACCAAATGGATGATTTAATAAGTATAAAATGAAAATAGAAAGAATCAGGAAAAAGACTTCCTAGATTGTTTTTATTTTCGAAAGGGTATATAATAATGGAAAAATTTTCATTATTATTGAGGGATGGAGTGTTTTCGATGAACAAAAATGATTAACTTTCCAAGCCCCTATTTTCTGATTGTATACCTTTATTTTAAAGATACAAATTTTAAATTTTATATAATTAAATTTGTTTTTTTTTTTTTTTTTTTTTAACTTGTATGATTTTTCAATTATTTATTTTTTTATTTTTTTTTCACAAATCATAAGATGCATTGAGATAAGAGAAGGTGGAAAATGACAGATTGTCACACCTAATTCATTTTTTCGCTTCGAGACAGTTATTATATAATAAAAAATGTTAATCTTAGACTAGGTAATATGCTCATGTTTTTTTTTTTATAATTGGAAATTCCACCATGACTCGATAATTGCCGGATATTTGATGTTTTTCAGGATTGACTCTGCATAGTTCAAGACATCTAGAAACATCTCTGTCGGTATCCCAGAGTATCCGGACCAGACGATCAAGTATTCTGCATGCCATTGTTAATGGCCGAGAGATCTTCTGAAATACAATAAAAACTGTTCTGTGTCAGGCCGCACCATATCGTGTTGCGTACCTGTGTTCAAGCACATATAACGTTGATCATGGAAAAAAATTACTGAGGCTACTGAAAGGTGAATGCCCAATCCCAAGTTTACTACTACAGTCCCCTTGGGCAAGATATGTATGTGTCCAACAAAGAACACATTAGTCAGGATTGGGACACCAGTAGGCCAAACACTGTCCATCTACAGTTGAATTGAAAAAATCCAAATCTGTTAAAGAAGAAAATACTAATGGCCGGATAATAATATCGTCAGAGGGGCCGACTTAATCGATGGTTGTTATAACAGCAATGTTAAGGGGAAGTACCTAATGTCACCCCTCATATCTATTATATCAACAAGGAAACCTTAAACTTAGTTCTTCCCTGTTGTTGGATTATCTCAACAAGGAAACCTTTAACTTGATTCTTCTTTGTTGTTGGATGGTTTACATCCAAACCGTTTATTCTTAGAATCCATAATGAATAAATGGGAAAATCTATTTAACATTAGCATAAAAAAATGGATATAAAATTGTATAAAGTAAAATATTTATTGTAAATTATTGTAAATTATTATAGCTTATTTAGAGAGTCCTGAGTATCCTTCCCTGCGCGCTGTTTCTATGCTCTGTTGCTCTTCCTGCCGTCTTTCCTTTGAACGTACGTGGAAAATTGAGGGTGGGGGTGTGATTAGTGGGGGGAGGATAAGGGAGATATTGATTATGCATCCATGGTGTCAATTTGGCAATTCGCTATTTTATTCTGGTGATGTTTTCTTGAAAATGTTTTTTATATACAGTCTGGACGTTTGCAACCATTTTTGATCCAGCCTGTATTAATACATCTTATTCATTTTATAGCTGTATTTATGATAATAATTAGCAATGATTCAGATGTTATAATTATATATTTTTTTTTTAGTATATCTTATGATTATATTGTATGTTTGATAAAATATAAAACTAATAAAAAACATAGCCACCAGAAGCACAGATGATTGTAAACATATAGTTGTGCTTAAAGTTCATACCCAAAAGACGTTGATAAGCCTTTCTAGCTGTCTCAGAGGTCAGTGCTACAACATTATTTAAGTTTTTAAATTAATGAATGTAAAATTTTGTATCGATGTAAAGATAGTAAACTTGACATTTGTTACAGTTTACCGTCTTGTTGCTGGAAGGCCATTGACATCCTTATTTCCCCATTTTGAGAAACCCCTCTTGGATATACCAGGGTAGGTTTCTTATCATACATAGATCTATATTGTTGTTCTTAACTGTCAAATATGCAAATATAAATTATGGTATAAATACCAATCATTGTTTATATTTGACAGGGTTCCGAAGTTGGGATTCACCTTAATCCTACTCCGTCATTTTAATGGTGGGGTTCACCTGAATCCTTCAAGATTCCGAAGCTGGGATTCACCTTAATCCTACTTCGTTGTTCTAATTGTGGGCTGATTCACAGACTGGGATTCATCCTGAATCCGTCTTTTAAGCTGATATCTTGAGTGGGATTCCTTAGTGAATCTTTTCTCGGTGCTATTTTGAAGTTGGAATTCATCCTGAATCTTTCTTCTTGGAGTTGTTTCGGAGTTGTGGTTCGCTGGATCCTTCTCCCTGCCAATTCTAACGTTGGGGTTCGGCCTGATTCTTTCCTCCTTAATAGTACTTCAGCATAGTTGTGATTCTCCTGAATCATACTCACCACTTGGAACCATTCCCCAGTCAAATTCAGTTAAGTCATCATTTATTCACAATTGTTGAGTCTGGATTTCTTATTCCCTTGATTTTATGCATGAGCAATATTTGGAAGCGTTCGGTTTCCACTCTCGTATCTGATCCTAGAGCTGTCTGTGCTCGTGTACATATTTTGTACACATGGAACCTTTTAACTTTTTTTCCAACGTGTATAACTGATTATTCTATTTAATCATAATCTTTTTATTTGTATGTTGTTGGTGTAGGACTGTGGTATATATTAACTTTTGTCAGACCTCCCACCATATATTCTGAGCGAGTTTAGTAAAATCAATATTTTTACTGTGTGTCAATATCCTTTGATATTTCTGATTTTATTGACATTATAATTCTTAATCTTCAAGAACCATATCTGTGTAGACTTCTAGAACTTCTCGGATTAAACGTCCAATAAAGATCCGGGAAAGATCTATAAACTTATAAAACATTCTCTAGGTAAAATCTTATGTTGTTTATAAACCTTTTTTAATCATGTTTATCACTCTCACAATCCCTTCGAATAGTCATTCAAGTCCAGCAGTGCTCCTACGGACGTCCGTAAGATAACTTCTCCGTGTGGAGAAAGCCTACCCTGCTGCGTATTAACTGATGGTGTAGGTGGTTGCTGTCGCTGACTAGACATTCAAACACATTTTGAACATCACAAACCTAACATTAACGTAATTTTTCCATAAATTGACCTTCGTAATCTTCTATTCTTCGATTTTATATCTACAAGAAAGAGCGGAGAGAGGTACCTGCACCGTGGGTCACCTGTTGATCCCCAGCGGTACCTCTCTGCCATATATATTATATATATATATATATATATATATATATATATTATATATATATATATATATATATATATTATATATATAAATATAGTATATATATTTTAACTAAGCCAAATTGGTGGGTCAGGAAATGTATTTCTTAATATTAGTTTCACAATGTGACCAAAACCTAGAATGGAATTCTTATTCTAATAGAATAAGATAGTACATTCAGTTATTAATGTTTACTGCATATGTATATTATTTTTTGTTTTTTCATTATTTACTCTTGATTTTTGATGGATAAATAATACAGTATCTCTTTCTTCTTACAGTCCTGCTCATGGTAAAAAAGAAATTGGCATTTACTTGTTCAAATTTCATAAATTCTACATAATATTAATATGAACAAAAGGTTGATAAGTTGCTTTCCAAAGTAGACAAAGTGCATGTTGAGTTGAATTGCCATTTACCTTTATACGAAGTACCTACAAAGGTATGAAATGTTGATGGTACTATACATTGGGATAAAATGTCAACAGGTCAGTAGTTGCGTCTCGACTTTTGGTGAAATAGTTTATACACTAAATGGTGTTAACTTACCTCATTCCTTATATTCAGCCCATTCTCAAGATTTCTCTGAAATTCATCCATGAATCAAAATTTTAACAAAACCCCTCCCCGACATACTTCTGATAGGGTAAGGATATATTTTGAATTTCTAAAACATTTTCTATTTGATTTGATTTATTAAAATAATTGGTTTCTTTTAAATACTAGAATAATTCACATTATTACATCTAATTCATGTAATATTTTACAGCGGTTTGTTTTTTTGTGTTTTGTTTTTTGGTTTGTTTTCTGAGTCTTCCTTATAACATCGCCGGAACCATCTTATTCTTCAGTCTTTATTTTTGATTATCATTAATTGTTGGGTTATATTCACCTTACAAGAATCATCATTTATTTCTGGTCTTGATGTACAGTCCTTCGTTATAGACCTTCGCAGATTCATTTTTATTTTAGGTTCTAATTTCCTTTAGTATACATAAAAGGAAATTTTAAGTTTAAATCTTAATTTGGAGGAAATATCCTTCTAAAATTATTGACTGACCAAGTCATAATCTAGAATAATAATAGTTACCCAGTTGTTACCTTGTTTCGTTGAGATTGTTCCACAATTCCATACCTTGTGTATCTGGAACCTTCTCAAACACACCCTAATATAATGATTATTTGAGGTTTAATTTTAAGGAAGATTATAAAGCTACTAAGCAAATATACTCCATAAAACATACTGGAGTCTGATCTGCTTCATCTATCATAGCTATCCCCTTACTCATCCCAGATAACTGGTTAATGTATTAACATTACCTCTACTACTTTTGATAGTATATATGGATTAATAAATCTATCTTTTACTTCTTTTTCATTCTCCCTTTCTACTTCTCTATTGTTATAAGTGATCTACCTTTAGCCACAAACCAGGAGCATTTGGAACAAGCGGGTGGTCCCTCTCTCCTTACCCAGCCGATAGCAAGAAAGCTGAAAATGGCTCTTTTAAATATCTCCTTCAGGTAGATATCACATAATTTCTTTTTAATTTTCTCACTGTTTTATATTATTTTTAATAATTTTGATAATACTAATTACTTTTTCTTCTGGAGGTCAAGTGACCGTAATTATTCATGCCTCGTCACTTGGTTCCACATACATATATATATATTATATATTATATATAGTATATATATATAATATATAATATTATATATAAATATACTTATAGGTTCTTATGTGATTTCGCAAAGCCCCTAAATTATTGGTAAGGTTGGATTACTATCATAAAATGTTGTGAAGACAGAAAGAAAATATTTAATCCTCTCAAGCACTTAATTTTCTTACGAGAGGGATAATAGATTTAGTACCGAAGAAATGAACATATATTAAAGTTCTTTTTGAGCTGTAGCGCATTTAATCTATATTTACAGTTGCATTATTAATACATTCTAATAGATTTCTTTCACTGCTGTTTTATATTTGTTTATATATATATAATAAGAATGTAATATAATTTCTAACAATAATAACAATAATATAAATAACCTATAATGAGAGAGCCACAATCCATATTCATAAACTACAAAATAGCTACAGGGATAAGAAGGAATACTTGTTGGAATCTCCTGGCAACATTTTATAGTGCGGGGAAACAAAAACTCATATTTCATCAAGACCTGAACAATAGCTACACGGGACAAAGAAATACATTTTGAATCCTTGTAAATTTTACGTTAGGAAAAAAAAAAAAATAAACAAAAAAGTTGGCTATTTTTTTTTGAGCCGGGGGACATATTATATATATTAATATATCAGTATATATATATATATATATATATATATATATAATTATATATATATATATATATATATATATAATTGAAGGTATGGTATTAAATGGCAATGTAGGGGGCTCGAGCCGACGGGAACATAGGGGGGGACGTTCATACCCCGTAGGGGAGGGGGGAGGAACCCCCGCGACACCCCCTAACTCCTCCCTGGCAAATACCAAAGAGCGGGGTATTCTTCCCTCCCCGGAGGGGGGGCATTAGTCCACCCCGTAGTTCCCGGAAGGCGAGAGAACCAGACTCCTGCCATCGGTGCGGTATTTACTTGGGATATTCTTTAGTTTAAAAAACAAAAAAACAAATTTAATGAAAGTCTATTTTAACGAGTAACGTATTAAAGGTCCTCTAAATAGGCCTCTACTTCATATACTATAATTATTAGCATTATTCTTTTTTTAACATTTTTTCAAATCTAACTTTTTACAAGGATTCCAAAAATGTATTATTTTTCCTGTAGCTATTGTAAGTTTTTGAGATACTATTTTTTTTTCCCGCACCTAAAATTTTCCACATCCAGCATAGGTATTCCTTGTTCCGGTAAATTTGTTTTGTAGTTTTTAGATTATGGATTGTGGCTTCTTCTAAAAAAAAATTTTGTAGAAAAGATACAGGAGCTCACTACAAAAAAAGAAACCACACCCTATCCTGAGTGTTAATTCTATTTATTCAAATGTACTGACTATGGAATGGTGCAAGACTAGTAACACTGATATTACGACTATTAGGAAAGTAATTTCATTACATTAAATTCTTAATAAATTTAAATGGTTTTCCATTTCCATTGAAATTTAATATTTTATACTTTTTAAACTTCCCGGAAAAAGATTAAATATAAAATAATATAATTAATTGAATTTTAAATAAAAAAGAAAAAAAAGGCGTGAATGGCAGTTCTTGCTACATAATAGAATACGCAATACGCCAACTTTACATCTACTCTTTTTTTATTGTGGCTGGCGAAATCATAAGTAACTTATAATATATATATATATATAATATATATATATATATATATATATATATATATTATATATATTATATAAATATATATATATTGTCAGGTTTTCTCTCTTCTTTCTTCTAGAAGATGATGACGTTCATCGAAACATGCTTATAGTATGCTTAAATCTTGAAATTGAAGGAAAGATTAGCCAATAAGTTGACAATGAGCCTGATGCTCATATCCGCTAAATGCTGGTCAGGGATTTTTAGGAAATTTTAAAGATCCAAATTGCAAAACAGCTGATAAAAATGCTCATTGTGTCATAAAAAAGGGTGCCGTATGTAAAGGTGCATCATTTACACTCATATTTGGACTTTTTTCGAGAGAATTTATGGGATGTAAGTGAAGAACATTGGTGAAAGATTTCACCAGGATATTCAGACAATGGAAAGGCGTTACCAGGGACGTTGAGATAGTGCCATGATGGGTTTTGATAAGAGAAGCCAAATGGGTTCACAAGAGAAAATCACGATGAATAAAGGACTTTTAAATGCAAATTAAGCATGTTTTTGGCATATTAAAGCATTGACTTATATTTTGGGGATATTAGTATACATCTTATCAAGTAAAAAGTCTTTTTTAAGTTACTGTTCGTAAATTTAAACAATCAAATAAAAAATTGTAATAAGTACCTACAGTGTAAGCTCATTAACAAACCTTAAAAATGAAAAAACATAAATATTGCAATAACTCTCAAAGTACCGATGATAGAAAAAAAATTGTCATTTCTGTGTTCAGCATCAAAAAATATATAAGATTCAATATAAAAATAAAAAGAAACATTTTTTGTGTTACATAGTGTTATTGAATATGAAAGTTTCTCATAATTCTTCACCCAAAAAGTAAGAAGTATCGGCCATATTAACCGATACCGAAACCCCCAAAAAAGGCCAATACTATCGGTACATCCCTAAATTTCTTCTTCTCCCTCATTTTCTCAATCATTTGTTTCAATGTAAAGATTTGATCCACACATCCTCTACCAATCCTAAACGCACTTTGTTCTTCACCAATCAGTCTTTCAGTCACTCAATGCACTCTTTCGACCAAAATACCAGCATATATCTTCCCTACAACACTCAATAAACTAATTCCCCTATAATTACTACATATATATATATATATATATATATATATATATATATATATATATATATATATATATATATTATCAAAATTTGGATACTAGCTAATAACCCTTTTCATATATAATTTATATATATATATAATATATATATATATATATATATATAAATAATATATAATATATATATATATATATATATATATATATATATATATATATATATATAATAATATAATAATATATAATATATATATATAATATATATATATATATATATATATATATATAATATATATATAATAATAATAATAATAACATATATATAATATATATATATATATATTAAGATGGTTTTCAAGGTTATTCTTTCTTTCATCTCGTTTCCATTAAGTAAGGTAAAAATTGTGATATTAAAGAAAAATTAAAGCACAAACAAAACAAAACAAAAGACATTGTGAATAAAGAAGAGAAGAAATACAATAAAATAAGAACAAATAGTGAAGATTCGTAGTAACATCAACCACAGAAAGAAGCTCGAAGAGAAAAGGAAAATCCTTTTTCCCTTTATCAAAAGGGTAAGCGAAATTTAATTGATTAATAGCATATAGAATATTTATAATATTGCGAAACTGTTACTAGTATGGTAAAGTAAGGATCAGTAAGGGAGGAGAGATTGAGGTTATGGTGGAGAAGTGGAATGGGAGGTTGATGTTGAAGGAGTAATAAGTTAATAAATTCAAATTTTTGTTGACAGGAACGGGTTGAGGAACTAATTAAGAATCAGAATCATCGTTCATCAACAATTGCAGCAGATTTCTTTTGGTTTATCAACCAGAGCTTAAAAACTTTGCCAACAACAAGCCGAAGTAACGGACTAGTCGTTCTTCGCACAATAAAAGCAAACAACATCTGTCATGGCACCTATTAAGGTAAACCAATAATAAATTGTGGTTTTCGCTTAAAAGTATAAAGTACATTGCTGCCTTGATCAGTATTATTATTGTGTATTATTATTATTATTATTATTATCATTATTATTATTATTATTATTTTTTATTATCATTATTATCATTACTATTCTTGGTGTCTTGCTATCATAACAAAGTATATAATAAGGTATACTGACAAAAAGGTACCCGCCAGTCTAGATCAGAGTTACTTCATCTTCTCATTTTCACCCTCATTCTTCATCTTCATTTCCCCCCTCTTCCCTTTTCATTTCTTTCATCCATCATTCATATCCCCATTGATAAAGAAAGGAATATAAATGCAAGCAAATTTTTATAAAGGAATATAAATGCAAGCAAATATTTATAAAGGAATATAAATGCAAGCAAAATTTTCTGAAAAAAAAGTTGAATAGTGTCAAAGAGATTTTTATAACATTCATTTACGTTACGTATATATATATATATATATTATTTTTTATTTTTCATTTTATTGTATTTATACCATTTTTATTTTTATAAATCATTATTTTTTTTGATATTTGTGGATATACATATGTATACATATGTATATTCAGGGGAAATCCCTTAAAACATACTTAGATAGGGTTGTACAAAGAAAGTAAAAGAGAAGATTAAATAAAGCATTAGTCAATTTATATTAATTGTTTTGAGTCTTATTAGCCCGCTGGTGGTCATCCGAGTAAGTTGAAAATAACAAAGGTGTTTGGCCATTCGGTGAGTAACGATCAATCCTCATGCTACTATTTAAAATTGACTATATCTGTAATACTGACATCTTGATATCAGAAGTCTTGTAGAGAACAAATATTTTAGCGCTTGTATTTTTATAGGAATTAGTGCAAGGAGTGGACGTTGAAGGAAAGTAAAGATAGAAAGAAATCGGAAAGACCAACTTTCAAGTAATAAAAAAAAACACACAAACGGGCCGAACCAGAAGCGAAGTAAAGAGAGGAGAGTAACTATTCAAGATTATTTAGACAAGAAAGAAATATACAATCATTAACGGAATCAGGTAAAGAAAGAGCAGAGTACTTAGCAGAGCAACGATAAAAACGAAATTTCCACTGCGCATTTCAATTACATAATGTTCATCTTTATTTCCCACAGCACAAGGAAGATCGCGCAGACTTCGAGGAGCGACATCGGTTCCCAGGGCTGGGCTCTTCCAGAAGATTGCAGAACTACTACACCGCCGATTAGGCTGCGTGAGTAAAGCAAAAATTTATCTATTGTGTTGGAACCAAAAACTACCAACAATATAGTATATATATATTATATAATATTGTATATATCTATATACTATATATATAATTTTATTATATCTTATATATAGATATATATAGTATATATATATATTAATATATGTATATATATATATATATATATATATATATATATAATTGTGTGTGTTCTCCAAGCAAATTACTAATTTTACAATTACTGAATGTATAATATTTTTTGGTCCATCTCACAAACAGCTGTATATATTTTATTTTATTATTTTTATTTATGCATTATTTATAATTTATATATTTATTATATATATCAATTCTTTGTATAGTGAACATAAATAGTGATGGGTAAATACCTAGGCATTTAAGCAATTGGGGAAATCGTTGTGTGGCATTTTATACTTTTATTATTATTATTATATAATATATATATATATTATATATATATATTTATATAATACATATATATATATATATATATATACTATATATATATATATATATATATATATATATATCGCTTATATATATATATATATATATATTATATATTATATTTACCTATATATATATATATATATTATATTATAGTAATATATTATATATTTATTATATATTATATATATATATATAATATTTATATATACATATATATACTGTATATATAGTATATATATATATATATATAGTATTATATAGCATACCCCCATGTAAATAATAATAATAATTTACAATTATATAAAATCTTCAATATTTTAATAAATTATATAAATTTATATTATTATATACATCCACCTGCCTTCTCACCCCTGACCACCCACCCCATGCATGGGAGAGAGATCCTCTTATGGATGAAATGTTCCATGCTACTCTGTATTGAGTTAAACACGAGAGAAAGAAGTGGGATGTGATCCTCCGGGAACCTGGTTAACAGTTTTGACAAATGTTGTGGTGGTTAGGTTGAGGATTGAATCTGGTATTGTGTATATGAAGTTTAGGGTGATGCCTGGCATATTAGCTTGGCCAAGGATGCTAACTGGTTTCTTGGTTGTGATTGAATTCTGGTGCTAATTTCTAGGTGGGTGTTATTTTAAACGAACTTGTGAACACACTCTGTACAAGCGTACATTACATATCTATGTTGTGTGGGATTGTTAATCCCGGCATATGGCTTTTTTAAGATTGTTAGACAAATGGGAAATGGTAACAAATGCAACTATAGACTGTAGGCAGTTAAGGAGGTTGTTTGAGTCTGTCGGTTGGGTGGGTTAGAATTGAGTTGTAATGTGGCATATGGGTGTTGGGGGTGTTTCGAGGTTGTGAAAAGATTGTGTGCCTATCATGTCCAGGTGTGTATCAATGGGTAGAATTTGGTCTCTTCGTGTAGGTGTTGTTGTTGATGTACATTGTTGATGTGCATATTGTTATGATACTTGGTAGCTTTGTTTTGTGTCATTTGTAGTTTTTTATGCTAATAGTAGTCAGAGTGTAGAAGGTGCCAAGTTGGGGAGAAATGTCGTTAGAGTCAGGAATTGAATTAGTTTGTCGCATGGCTGATGAATTGTTGGTTTCTATATTTGTAGAACGTCTGTGCCAGCGATGGTACTTAATATGTTCAGTTTCTTGTTTGCAGATGAAATTATGTTGTCTGCGTGTTTTGTGAAGGTGAGATGGACAAGTGTTACTCCGAGGATTTTGGAATTTTGTTAAAGGGATTATAGCAATGTTGTTTAGTAGAACTTGGGGTGTGTGGTGCCAAGTTTGCGGTCGGTGGTGATTAATGCAAGTGAAGTTTTGCTTTGGTCGAGGCGGACATTCTGTTTTCCATTAGCCATGTTTGAAGTTGGTTGATGTATTGTTGTGTCAGATTTGTAGTGTGGTTCTGCGTAGGTTGTTATGATTGTGTGGTCTGTTCATGGTTGTGGGAGATCGGTCATAAATAGGTTGAATAGTGTGGGGGATAGATTATTGCGCTTCAGTACCCCGCTTGTTGATGTTTACAGTTATGGATTTTGCATTTTGTTTGTATTTGTGCTGTTCGTCCTGATAGGAAATTGGAAATCCATTTCTTTAGGTTAGTGGGGATGTTAGATTTTGTTATTCTGTGGATCAAGTTATGTTTAGGTACTGTATCAAATGCTTTGTTGATGTCGATTGCTATGATTATTGTTTAATGAGTTGGTTTTATGTTTAGGCCATTGATTGTGGGTTGTAAAATGTTTATGAGTGCAGTTGTAGTTGAGTGGTTTTGTTTGAACCGTTGTTGGAATTATGTGTTTGATGATGTGTGGAGTTATTTTGTTTAGTATGGTTTTTTCTAGTAGTTTGCATAGTGTTGATAATAGAGAGATGGGGTGATATGCTGAAGGGTAAGAGGGGTCTTAACCTGGGTTTAGTTTGGGTATAATGATGGCTTTTTTCCAGATAGGGGGAATGAAGTTTAGGCTGATGGAGCTATTATATATTTGTGCTAATTGAGTTAAAGCGGTGTTTCCTAGGTGTTTGAGGTGTTTGTTTGAGGTGTTGTCTGGGCCAGTTGCCGGTGAGTTCTTAAGTGTCTTTGTTATATTTTCTAGATCAGTTGTGCTATTTCTATTGCTGGGTCATGGTGGAGTTTTATTTTCTTGAGGGCTTTGATGATTTTCCTGTTTTGATGGTGTGTGGGTTTTTGACTCTGCTTTCAGATGGACAACTTAGGGGCGTCTTAGGTGTGAGAAGAGTTGATAAAATGAGGAATGTATGCATTAGAGAGTTGTGCGGTATGAAGAAAGGGGTAAATAAAAGAATAAATGAAAGTACGTTGAGATGGTTTGGTCATGTGGAAAGGATGGATGATAGTCTGTTGGTTAAGTGGATGTATAGTGGTGAGTGTGCTGGGAAACAGAAGAAAGAGTGGATTGAGTCAGTAAAGGAATGCCTGGAGGAGAGAAATGTGAGTTTTGCAGAGGCTAGAAGAAAGGTGCATAATAGGAGTGAATGGCGGGGTTTTGTGAAGGGGTATGGTTGTGGCCCACCTGGGCCAAGGGATGAACCCCACATTGACGAGATGCTATAGTGAGGGTCCATCACGGTCCCGTGAAACTTTAGGGTGGATTTTCTGACTGTGACGAGTTCTCACTAAAAGGTATAAAGGGGGCGGTAAGGCTGGGCTTTCTTTTCGACTTGTGTCATATTCTTCTACTACTTTTCTGTTTTCGATGCATGTCACGCACCTTACCTCCAGTCTTGAGGAGAGAAAGTGGATGATATATATATATATATATATATATATATATATAGATATATATATATTTAGTAAGATATATAATCTATATTATATAATATATAATATATAATATATATATATATATATATATATATTATTTATAATATTATTTATATATATATTATATATATATATATATATATATATATATATATATATATATATATATATATATATATGTTTTTTTTAGTAAGAATAATGTTTATATTTACATTAATATATTAAAATACAATTTAAAAAAAAAGTATAATGGTTATAACAAGTTATAACCATTATGCTAACGCTGTAACATTGTACAAACTAAAATTTTAACCAGATTATTCACTTGGTAGTTATGCAGTGCCTAGTGTACAATCCATTATTTTCCATATGATTACATGCCCTGATAAGAGTTATGGAGTCTGAGTCGGATATATTAAAATATGAGGGGTAGTAGTTAAATGTTCAAATTAAAACAAATGCAGCTGTGTATATTGCACAGGGTTATTTAATTAAAGTAATTAAATTTGAGAAAATGTAACATAATTACTCACATTTGTTATCACTATCAAGTTTGTCCAATGTAACACAATCATTTTTCAAATCAAGCAATGTGTCCTTGGTTTTTGGTGAAATATTGTCTCCTTCAAAATTATCATGGAAATATTGACATTCTGGAAGCAGTTTTAATGTTGTCGATATGTGTAACTCCTTCAGGCAATCCAAACTGATGTGAAGATCATATTTTTCTATTTTGGGTAAGGATACCAGCTGTATAAATACAAAGATTTCAGAATATGAGCAATAAAGCCTACAAAGGTATAAATTATTAAAATAATTTTGCTTGCAAAAAGCTCACTTACCATTATTATTTTCACTTAATAGGTAAAATATAAAGTCAATTAATGATGTATATACATGCAAATACATGATACCTTTCACCCATCTGGCTTACAATAGCTCACTCTTTCTTCAAAATATTCCACCATCCCAAAATTAAACACTTATTCCTATTAATAGGTTTGCAGTTTCACCAACCTAGCAAACCTTTTCTATTTAGGTTTCCTTTCTTTTTCCTTCCCGAAGTAGCAACTTCAAATTTTAACTTTCATAAAAACTTCCGGAAGTATTCTAACATTTTTCATTAACTGCTCATTCCACTATCTTAACTCAGTTCATTTGCGAGACGAGGTGCATAATAATAAAAAAAAATTGTTTAATAATAATCAATAGTCTTAATATTGGAAAAACTTTAGAATTCAGAGTAAAAAACTGAACGCTTTAAATTTTGATTCTCCATGAAAACTTCAATGGCTGCAAATTACTTAATACAAGCCACATCATCAATTTGCGGCTATGACAAATCGCAACCTATAATACGATCAATTAAATTTAAAAGTATATATACCAAGAAAAACAAAGCCAACATCTTTTCTCTTTTGCATTAACTAAAAACGTAGGTTTCGCGATTTATTTATTTATTTTTTTTGACATTCATTTCTAGCTTATTTTCCCGCTCCTTCCAATGATTCAAGTGGTGTTTCACTGTTCCTTAGGTTTTTTCATAATTTCCATTTCCTTAATTAACCTATACATTAGCATTATCTAAAGCAGCGAGTCTTCATGGCTCTTTCTGAATTCTATCCTCCATTCCCTTTAGCCTAATTTATTTCTAATAAACAACCCCCATTTCTGTAAATTAATACCTTTCACTTTTTCCTAATTTTCTTCTCTTAAAATCTATAGCACCACATATCGTTTTGCAAATATCCCACAAGAACTGCAAGTCTTTTTCCTGGTATAAACCTCCTCTTAATTCTTAATATAATCTCATAATTCAAGTGTTCTTCTTTCAAATTCGCATTTATTAGGTTTCTCCTTTTTCGCTTATTTTATGTATTCCATTTCTCTCTCATTTCCAGGCCTTCCAGAATGTATTGCTTTTCTATTTTTAATTTAAATTTTTTAAACTTAAAAAAAAAATCTAATTTTTAATGTGCCATGACAAGTTTAATGTTTTCTTTTCATAGATGTTTCTAAGTTTTTAAAATGGACTTTGTACCATTTTAAACACTCTATATTTTTGGTTTAATTAAATGAGCTTGAAGAAAACCAATGAAAATATATCACTATAAAATTGTATGAAAAAACAAATGAGTAAGATTCATGCTTATTTGTTATTTATACTAAATTATTTCATATTGTTAGTAACTTTCAAATTCCATTCTCTTTCTAATGTATTAAACACATGCGATCCTATATCTCTATCTGTTTCATCACCATCTCAAGAATTTACAAGTTGATACAATTCCTAAAAAAAAAAAACATTAAATAAACTGGCCCATATTCTTTTCTAAGGTTGCTTAGTGTGTAAAATGATGTACAGTACTGTGGTTCCCAAACTTTTCCTATTTGCAACAACATTGCTTAATTTAAGGGAGCCGTGGAACATACTTTGGGAACCAATGAATTGTACAACAAACATTCAAGTCAATCTCTGAAAACATTAAAGATTACAAAACAAACTATTGCGATTCCACTGAGAACTGATGCATGTAAATCGCTCCTCCTATTTCCTTCAAAACCTCCCTCTCTTATTTTTTTAGCAGCAATAGAGATTTATTTAAGATTACATACATGTACAGTCATCCAAGGAAATTACGTTACACTCACTTAAGAATCGATCTTCCAATGTTGCTTACTTTGAACCATGTTTTCCAAAAGAACAGATTTCAATATATGTACTGGCATAATTATTATGGATTTTTTAAAACTATAATTTTCATGAAAATGTTAATTAAACCATTTTAAATGATTGTTATTTTATTTATTTTGATTTATTAGTGTAGTTTGACTATCCAAAAATAATTTTAACAGATAGAAGTATTGTGAATTTTCGTTTTCTAACTTCTCTGAGTGATTAATATACAACAATAGTGATTTGGAGAAATGACTAAATTTATCATCTAGGCTAGGAAGTTGTTATTGTTGTTTATCTCATAGAGAGTATCATCTGCTTCCTATTTCTCACTTCTCACCAGACTACTGCCTACCAGACTACCAGACTCACCAGACTATTTATGTGTTCTTTGAAAGAAAGCTTGTCATCAAGGATAACACCTAATAACTTGGCAGACGATAGCCAATTTATAATTATATCTTTTGCTCTTACATTTAGTTGAACATGGTTCTTTTGATTTGTTATTACTAGGTAATTTGTTTTTTGTAGATTTAGGGAGAATCTGTTTGCCTCTACCCATGTTATAATGTTTTTTAATTCATTATTTACTTTGTCGTTAAGTGTGTTTATATTATGGTCTGGTATTAAGTTTGCAGTGTTGTAAGCATATTGAGTGTATTGAACTGTGGCAATTTTGAAAGTCATTTGTATATATTTTAAAGAATAGCGGCCCCAGTATAGAGCCCTGAGGGACACTGTGGGAAATTGAGGCAAGTGAGGATGATGTGCTCCTAAAACGAAGTATTGTGTTGCGAGTCAGATAAGTATGACTGGAAACCATTGTAGTGAACAATTAGTGATACCAAGTCTCTCTAATTTGATTAAGAGTAGGTTGTGTAGAACTACATCGAATGCTTTCGAGAAATCTAATAGTAAGAGTACACATGTTTGTTTTTCATTTAGTGCTTTGTATAGTTTTTTCAGTAGAAGGAATACCAGAGTTCTTGTGTTGCGGTTTTTTGGTGGAAACCAAACTTGATTTTTGTGGAATAGAAGCTGTTGTTCAGGTTAAATTATTAATGAAAGTTGCTGATTTTACTAATTGGTTAAAGAGTGTTACCAGTTGCATGTAGGATTGAAATCGGACGAGGTTTTTCGGAAGGGAGGTGTCAGAGCTCTTGGGAACAGGGTTAACTTTTGCGATTTTTAATTC
>JABUQX010020444.1:0-7500 GCA_015478945.1 Trachelipus rathkii | reverse complement strand
GGCAAGAACACTCCCGATGGCGGGCGTGCTGCCTGCGAGTTTCCGTTCCTTTCTGATCAATTCGTCCAGCGCTCTTGCCAATAAGATCGATATACCTTGTCGGAGACAGGATAGTAATCGGTTGATGGTAGGTAAGCTTGTCGAACATGGCATTCACGGGACGTACTAAACAACTCCGAAAAGAGGAGGCGGCCATCTTGGCCTCTCTGTCCGAATTTCATTGCCAGTTACCCCTTACATGAGCAGGGGGTATACCAACAATAAAATAAATTTGTTTCTTGCTGAGTGGCAGCAGCCGAAGCCAAATTGTGCCACAGCAGTTTACATTGTTTTTAGAATTAGGGCGGGTTTAAGCGCTAGTGCTAGCCGCGCTGAGCGATCCTGATAAATGACTATTAAAGATTGATTTGGTTAAGGATTAGATCGGAGAAGTGCCAATCATTATAGCCATTGAATTCTGCAGTGAAAATTGAAAGCCATGAGGGGGAAGGGTTATGGAAGGTTGCGATCAGGAAAAGACAGCACGATGCGCCCACACTGTTTCCGGTTTTAGAGGTAAATACTTGAGTAAACTCATCATGAACTGTGAATGAGACAGATTGATTGCCTTTAACAAGGGCAGCGAATGACTTGATTTGAGAGAGAGGTCGAGGCCAGGCAAATGTGGGAGCGGGAAATAACCAAGGTGTGTATGCTTCATCGAATGAGAAAGGCAGCACCTTTGTAAAGGAATTTAAGATTTAAGGATGTATAAACCGTGTTTCCCAAGATGGCAGTAATTAGGTTCTTGATGGGCACCGTCTGCAAAGTCGATATCAAGGGCAGAGGAATATTGGGGGTTTGAAAACGATAGATACTTGTCAACTAGTTGATTTATTCTCTTCGAAAGAGCAGTGGAATCAACATTGGGCTCAACGTCAAGGCTTACCGAGAGAGGGAGATTCGAAGGCTCCAGTGGGATAGGTGGCTGTTTTGTATGGCGATCAACAGACTGCGCAGTAGAGCTAGGGGACGGCCTGACGCAGCTATTACTTGCACAAGCCATACGTCAAGCTTCGATCACTAAGGCGCGGATATATAGCATCGTAAAAAGGGACTGCGATCTAGCGCCAGATTTTGAGGGCGATGAATGTTATTTTACAGTGCAACGCGCGCGATGACAAGTTGTTTTAGGTGTTGATATGGGGCGGCATATGTTAAGGTGATCATTAAGAATTATGGTAGAATTCTGACCTGTGAAGTAAACAGTAAAGGCGAACAGCTATCACCGGTGTAGTAATATCCCGCTGTGAGAAGTTGTGGCATCGTTCTCGATTCCCTTTTTTCTTAAAAGTACTGCTAGAGGTATTGGTGGGGAGAAAAATGGAAGCCATGGGAGTTACCCCGTTGTGAAATATTTTCAATAGCTAGTGAATGTTGCCGTTTAGATGAATAAGGTCATCGCCTCGCACCGCATATGATAATGCGTAGTGGTCATTCGAATAAAGAGATAAAATTGACAGTCTGAGGGAAATAGATAGGTAACAATACTCATTTAAATCGAGAGCAGTGAATGAGTACGTATACACTTAAAACACTACCCTGCGAACGCTTCATCCAGAGTAAAGTGGTGGGACAATAAAAGAGCAGCGAACCGACCTGGATAGATCTGTGTGACAAAAAGCATTTGATAAAAAGAGGGTGGTCCTCAGAAACCAGAGCGAATGGAGTTTAAGAGAATCCCAGTTCTCCACGTTGTGGTCGTAAGCTTTTATCAAGGTCATAGGAATAGGGTACACATTGATGAGATCTAACGCGTATTATCCCAACAGTATAGAGAAGGTCTTCACCGGATCGTCTCTGTGAGTTAGTTATTATTACCAATAGGTTCGCGCGAAAGAATTTTGATTTCGAAGCGATTTTTGGTTGACAATATAACCAAAATGCGGCAATAGAATTTGAGAAACAGGCTTGACGGCCTCACTAGAAACAGGGGTGGAAGTTTGTTAGGCCAGCGGCAAAACAACCATTTACAAATCACCCATTAATTTAACTCTGCCTAGTCTGACAGGTCATGACGACAAATTGTCTTGGTTGCTCTGCCCAATCTTCGGTATCTATTTCTCAGGAGGTTTTGGGTAATAGTAATTACAAAAGCTTTGTTAGTCCAAATGGATGGGGAAAATAGAAAGATTCAATCTATGATGTCTGTCCAGTTATAGTCGTAAATCCAGCAAAAAATGCTGGACGACCGAAATGTGATTATGACCGGAAGCATGATGTCATACGTAATATCAATGTGCAATGGATCCCAAGGGGCACCGTCTATTCTATTGCCAATGCAGTTTGATTTAACTCTGCAAGCTGTAAAAAGCGGGTTGTTAGTATTGGATTTCCGCCTTTCGCTGTTTGAAAAGTCTGGTTCTCAGTTTACAGTTTTTGAAAGGGATTCAGTGTACGAGAATTGAACTCCAATGGATGGCTAGCAAAGTATAATGCCCGAAACGCTATGCCGCTACCACCGCCGGAGGCGGAAATCGTATCAGGTGTTATTTCAGGCCCATAACGGAGGATTACTGTGGGTGAGGAGTCATTGGAGCGACTTGAGATTATTTATTCTTGTGATGAACTTTACCACTACTAAAGGAAGGGAGTTGTTGGAGTTGTGTTAACAGTCGATATGTTAAGTTCGAAAATAGTTATTCACGCGTTTTTGACTGATTCAGTAACTGTGCTGTCTCGAGATCTCGCTTTTGCGAGACTGCTTTTAAAAATTATAGTCATTGTTTGGGGCGTGGTAACGGGATCTTTTGTACTTTCTGCGCTTCGCTCAGAGTGTTTACTTTCTCGCCTAGGCTAGCATCTTATGTCAGCAGAACACTATTAGGGGATCCACCGAAGGGTCTTGCCGACCGCCTGCCTGAGGAAATGCGGATGCACAGCTTCCGCTTGCCGAGTGATATTTCTGGAAGAAGCAACATGCATAATCAACAGTCAGGAAAGGTTTATTGAAGGAGGAAAGAGGATAGCTGTGGCGCTGATAAAAAGGAGCCCTACTCCTGCTTCGGAATCATATAACCGCCAGCTGGACTTGGGTTTTTGCATCTTGCTGGAACAGCTCATTTTAGATTGCGTATTGGGTATAAGTATGATCAAATAAGTAATCAAGCAGCGCACCAGGTAAGACAGATCCTAAAGGGAATGGGAGCGAAATGGTAATATATCAATTACAAGAAGAAGTTTGCGTATCTAAACGTTCAATAGAGTGAACTCCTGTGATTAAGGCATCCCAGAGAAAAGGGGGTTAGGGGATCTATTAAGATCTTGGATCTAATGAATGGAGCAGAGTCACCCATAAGCCGGAGTGGCGGGAGGTTGTATATAGTACACCTAGCTATCTATAACAACAGGAGCAGGGAGCTTGTTTAGAAAACGATCAGCTAATCGACCTTAGTAAATTACACTACTCGGAAGGCTAAGTAGCAGTTTAACTACGTTTAAAGTAGATAATTATCGAGGATGACAAGTGAATTCTTATGCGCTACTGCATGAAAGTTTTATTCGTAGAGAGGAGGACTGGTCACGGGGAATAGTGCTGACAGATGTGATTTTTACTGAATAAGGCATAGCTTTGTGAATAAGTATTCTAGCCCCCTCCTATTCATTGCAGCTCATATTCTATAGAATCTAACGGCGTTATACATTCAGTGGTTGAAAGAAGCACGTATGACAATAGTCGAAGTTCCTGCACACCACATATTGACACTTTGGAGTACATATATTATACTTGTTCTGCTTGTAACAATTCTTCAATATCTATGCAAAGAATAGATAGCTATAGCCCAGCGACTAATTCCATTTGAAGGAAGTATTCAATGGGCAGTTATGACGAATATGACCTGCGATGTAGTGGTCTATTTGAGACAATTGTCCTCTGTTGACTGAGGCTATATAGTGGATAATGTTAGAGTAGATGGTTCAGATTTTTGACGGCGATAAAGGTTGAGCGTGTAAGTTCATCGCGCCAGAGGCAGGGGGGAACAAACCTTGAGGGGGAATAAAGGGTAGTCATACACTCAAGGTAATTTTTAGGTTGTATGACATCCTTTTAGGAGGATTTTCAATCTGTATTATGCATGTGAAAAGAGCTAATTTACCCTGAATGCTAGAAGTATAAAGTTGAATTCAACTCGAAGTCCCAACTTATACAGTTATGATGGGTTTGAGTTTAGGTTTATAAGTTAAAGTAGCATGTACATTGTCTCAATATTAAGTGTGAGTACTAGAATTAACGTGTATTCAGAATCCGTATAACTTGGCAATGACAGATTTCAGAAATAGTGTGGAAGGTGACATATATAGAGTCGTTTTCCATGAAAATGATGGAAGGAGGAATGCAACCAGAAGTAATGTATACCGGTATTGTTCTTATTGAGAAGTATGGGTTTACGACCATCGATTTCCAATATGGAGATTCGATTACAATGAGAGCAAGGTCTGATTATAAAAGTAAGACAATTATTTCCCACCCAAGTTACTATTCATCAATCCCGCTGGTGATGATTTTGGAAATTGGGCTACCAGTTTGATTGGAGAATGGGGCCTTCTGTTAGTTTCATATCTTCATTGCCTCCAATCAGACCAGACGTTTAGTACAGTATTGCGACGTTCTACGTATGAACAGTTTTCCATTCATACGTTTCTCGAAGTGCAGATATCAAGCACATTAAGAATAGAGAACATGGTAAAAGTCATCGCATCATCACTCAAATCATCCCATTTGGGAAGCTGTTATCTTCATTCATCTTTCTATGGTATTAGAATCCTTAGAGGAGAGCTGATAAAAGACATCAATACGGCCCGAGAAGATGTCACTTATAATAGGAAGATATCAGAAGAACTAAAAAACTTGTCCTTGTTAAGTACTAATTAGCATGGTTGTAGTTTGTGTGACAGTGTCTAATTAGCTGGACTTATTATTGTATAACCAAGCGTACAGTTACTTATTTAAGGCTTTGCATTAATGTCTCAGAAGCTAGCAAAACATATTATATGGCAAATTAAATTGATTATCTATACTCTTTCTGCCATGTTTTGCATTCTTTAATCATCCATGGGCGTTCACACGTTAAGTTTTTCGTTTTCTAAAAATATTTTCAGTGTGAATTGCTCATATATTTGTAACGAATAATCTTTAAACTTTGGCGACTATTCTTTTCTTGTGTGTTTTGAAAACATCTTTTACCAGGGGTTATTGTAAACTAGTGGGAAGGTTTATCGCTAATTAAAGGACAAAGGAGAACCGTCCTCTTGCATCAACACGTTTGTAAACTAAATACCTCTGCCTTAATATGTGAACCTAAGTTTTGTGGTAACTGTAGTCGTTAGTGAAGCTAGTGTTCGATATTAGATTCTAAATCGGATTGATGTAGTTTTCCAAATATTTGGTTAATTTTATCTGTTTTTTTGTTTGATTTTATTTGTTCATTGACGCATAGAAATTTAAGCCTCAGAGATAGATTCTCTTTGTTGATGGCCTTTTTGACGGAGAGATTGAACTATGAGCTAGGCTGCTTTTGTACTCTTTGAGAAGTGTTTGGTAGTGATGGTGCAGTACTGTAGGATAAATCTTAGGTTTTGCTTTATGAGTCCTCTTTAGCATCTTAGCTGAGCTTCAGACGGAATATTTAAGACGAGGAGACTCTCTATTAGTGGAGTAGGGTACGTTGATTTGTGACATGTAGTTGACAGATTAACACGCGGCAGGCGTTGGGGAAGGCAGCCTGTATTGGGCGATGAAGACTTTATTTTGATTTGTCTGATATCTTTATTGAGCTGGCGGAATTTAATATTGTCTCATGCATCTCAATAGCTTAGCTCTAATTTATTATTAGACAGACTATAAGAACCATTTCTGGTTCACACCAGGATTCAGGCGAGGCATTTGAAATGAGGAAAGAGGCTACGTCTGAAGGTAACTACACGTTTTATGATGTATTCATTTTCTGGACTTCACAAACGCATGGCGTTTTCTTCGGAAGACTTATCGCGCTTGAAATAATTCTCTGGCAGATTTGGGCAATATGTCGCTCCTGTCCCTACAGTATTTTCAATCGGGGCAATTCATGACCGAAATATTGACATGTTGAAGCAACGTCTGTGGTCGAGGATAAAGTCGAACACTTGGACTTCCGTGAATCCCCCTATTTTGACCTTTGTAGGTGGATAAAGGGATATTAAAAGTCAGCAGTAACACGGGGATTGGTTTTGGTCAGGAGTTTCCTGGCAGAGGGCGGAAACATCTATAAATAGTTGTTTAATGGATTCATAATCTTTTCTGTTGGAGTTCTATCCAAATATTGACAGCTGTGGTGTTATCTCGCTGATTTCATTAACAATAAATAGCTGCCCTTTTGAGTGTATCTCATTATGGTTTTCTCCCGGCAAATTGCGGGTAGAAAATAAATTGAGGGAATATTGACGAAACTGAGGCACAAGCATTAAGTGATGACAGAATGGAACTTTGATTCGGTTAGACAGCATTTACGAAGAATGGACCCATGCCTCCATTTCAAGTCGAACTGGAGGTACTTCAACTCTTAAGGACTTTTTCAAAGATCCCTAACTGAGAAGAGATGGTTCTGGTTGAGAACGGCTCAGTAAGGAGTTTTGAGCAGCGGTACGCACTGCCATCACCGCAGACATATTGTCAATAATGCACATATCGGGAAATGACAAATGTCTTCCTTGACATTCCTCGAGAAGTGAAGATGCCATAGATGTATTGAGTAAACAGACTATAATGAGTACGACTGGCTACGGATAGGCGCACCCTTTACGGGATTGCCCGGGCCGTCATTGGCACCTGTAGAATTATGTTCGGGCATTTCATTGCTGTGAATCGACCGAATGCTCAGTAATACACCAATACTGAGTGGACTAAAGTGATGAATATTTTTAGCAAAGGCCTCAGGTTATATAGAGAGAAGAGTACAGCATAGGTACCAGGTCTAGATAAGTCAATAGAGACCGTAAATAGGTAGTTCAAGGCAAGGGCGAAGACTTGCAACGAATATAGTAATTAGTATGTTAGATGATTGTTTATAAAATCCACCTTACATTTAAACACAGTATATATATCATTTAAAGACTTCCATTAAAATTATTATGTATAACCACAAACTTCGATACTCCATGGATATATATGAAACAGACATAGCAATTAAAGCAATGAGATACAATAATAAAATAGTAAAAGATCAAACAGGTAATGGTTCTTGGAAAGGACATTGTTATGTTGAGTATATTAGGGGATAATTCATTCTCTCACATCAGCAAGGTAACAACAGTCTCAGACAGACCACGAACAACCACCCAAGACATACCATCAACGATAACGGTGGCTGCCGGAATGTTGCCTCGGTAAGCATCCTCACAATCATTTACAATGGGTCCAACACCCCAGATACCACGCACCATATAATGTCTATCGACGTAAAAGTCCGAGATACCACCAAAGTG
>JABUQX010020443.1:75000-80566 GCA_015478945.1 Trachelipus rathkii | reverse complement strand
TATAGATTCTATAATATATGTAAAAAGCCAAAGATAAAGGTTTAATAAGGATTTGAAATGAAATCAAAGAATTATTAATTACAATTTATCAATATAAAAATATAAATTACTAGGTTCTGGCCTTTTTGCAGCGTTTCTATGTTCCCTTCATAAAACATGAGCCATATTAAAAGTTTTTTCATCTGACAGAGATAATATACATAACTTAGCTCTGTAAAGATACCTTTGCCAAGGAAGAAGAATCGCTCCACCGCAGCGCTAGACGCATTGCAGTTTTGTACCTTATAAAGAGATCCAAGCAACCTCTCAATTGTTAAAGCTAGGTCTGACAGGCTGTCTGTCGATTTCGCCTACAGACACTCAATTTACAAATGAGAGCACTTTACTCTTGATGATCTTTAATTGACGTTGACCTTGAGAATATATAGTTGTAATCATCACATCACAGATGGCTTGGAGTAGTAGCTCTTCATGTCTTTTCCCTCGCTGCTTGCTGGTACTGTTGGCGTTCCCGAGTTCGGTACGCCGCATACGCCGCAATAACTCTTTCACCTTCTTCTCCATCAGGGCTTTGACCTCTGACTTTTGGCCTGGTTTCTTCAAAAGCCCTCATTTACATCAGGCAAACTTGGGGTGGAAGGCAGTGTCCAGAAGGTACTCTTCATCTTCAAAGGTGCTGGAGAACCTCTTGTCTATGACGTCAAGAAGGGTATTGACCAGAGGGTCGCAGAACTGGAGATTGGCATTGTCTTACAAGTCAATCAGCTTTTTTTTGGTCACAATGAGGGTTGGGATCAGGCAGCCCAGATAGCACTGTTTCTCCCCTTGGATTATTCATCCAGTGCAACGGCAAATGTGCCATGACCTGATAATGAAAAGAAATATGATTTAACTACTTTTAAAATGGAAAGGCATTACTCTGCCTAGCTAAAAGTAAAAATATATACAGAGGAAATAACGTTCTCGCTAATATTTAGTTTATTTACCCTAGCATTTCTGGACATAATTGTCAATATTATATATATATATATATATATTAATAAATATATATATATATTATATATATATATATATATTATTATATATATATATATATATTATATATATATAATTATATAATATAATATATATTATAACAAAAATGTATCGCGATACCCATTATTGATAAAAGATTTTATCGGATAGCAGATAACTCGAAACCGTTATCGCGATAAATTATCGCCATATAGTTATCGGTAGTTTGGAACAAAATTATCGCGATACCGATTATCGGTAAAAGATCTTATCGGATAACAGATAACCCGAAACCGTTTATCGCGATAAATTATCGCGATAATTTATCGCGATAACTTATATCTATGTTATATTATATATATACTATATATATATATAATATATATATATATAATATATATATATATATATCATATATATTATATTTAGGAAATGTGCCGAATATTCGGGTAAAAGAGTATTCGGTATTTCGCTTATTCGGTCAAAATCATGAATATTCGGTAATTTCGGCTTTTTTGCCGAAAACTATTCGGGCCGAATATTGAGCTTTATAAACATAAATTACGTCAACATAAGGAAGTTATTTCAATTTAAAATTGAAATTTAGAAACTTATTTTTCAAAAAAAAAAAATTATAGCCAAATTTAAAATAGCCAATTTTTTTTTTTTATTTTTGGCCGGGGAAAAAAAAAAAAATTTCCTTTGTCATTTTCAGATCCTATAAGGGCCTTTGACATTTTTCAATATTTCTAAAAAATAGAATTCATATAGTGATACAGGATAATGGACCAAACATGGTACCTGGTATAAGGGAAGAGGCTTGCTATCAATTTCATGTTTCATTCACATGTTGCAACTATGCATCACGATTCAATATTATGTCAGGAGTCTGTTTAAAGATATTTTATTTACTTTCAGAAGCATATCCTCTCATTTTCACATCAGCAACGGCAGCTGCAAAGCTTAAGACTCATTACAGATGCAGCTGAATGTTAAAAAAACAGCATAAATTAATTCAAGGCGTTTCTACACGCTGGAAACTTATGATATGCTTAAAAGATTGTTTGAACAAAAAGTTCCCCTATCCATATACGCTGCTGAATGCCATCAGAAAATGTTGACTGATTTTCAGTGGCAAAATTATTCCATTTACTTGAGCCATTTGACAACATCACTAAAACAAGCATTAAACGTGAAGTAACAGTCGCCCAAGTGATCCCTTCCATTTTAGCAATAAATCTATTTTTAAATAAGGCAATTAAAAGCAAAAGCTTCAGTGGAATAATTACACTCGTTGAGAGCTTAGGAAATCAGTAGAAAAAAGACTTCTAAGTTTCTATGTGATAAATCTTTGTTGTGTAGCTACTTCTTAGATCTGCGATTTCAAGCTAATTTTTCAACATGAATCAGATGAATCAGTAAAAAATTATGGTCGTTGAATAGAAAGAAATGCATGAAAATTTAGCTCCTGACTCTTCTGCTGACGATGATTCACGTAGTGGGGAAAGTGAAGCTGAAGGTTACATTTTCACTTCTTTAATGGATTGTTTTAAAGAAATTGTGGCATCAAAATCGTCATACAGAAAAGAAAGTGAGAGTGAAAAAAGAAAGTCCATTTCTTCTGACGATGTGATTATTGTACATAAAAGTAAAAGGCTACATACGGAATTACATCAAGAAATAAACAAATATTTAAGTTTGCCTACTTTGACCAGTGAAGACAATGATATTCCCTTCAATTGGTGGAAAAACACTGGAAATAGTTTTATGAATTTGAAAAAACTAGCAATGAAATACATTTCAGCTCCACCGTCATCAGTCAAAAGTGAAAGAATATTTAGAATAGGAGGAAATATTTATGAAGCCACAAGAAATAGGTATCCCCTGAAAATGGAGAACTGCTAATGTTCTGTCATTTTACCTTAGAGCTTATTCAAATGAAGTTTAGTTTAATATCTTTAACTACGAAACTTTTCAATTTTCATTTAATTATTTTTAATATGTGAATGGTTTGCTATAGGTAAGAAATAGTTATTTACTTTTTGTTTTTATTACTTTGTATATTAAATGTGACAAACATGAATTTTCTTGGACGGGGTTTCGGCAATTGATTAATTATGGATGTGCTGATTCCAAAATGTAATCGGTTTTTGCATATCACATCGCATTTGTGAGATATTGTGTGTAACACAGATTTGTAAAATTTTATGATTTTTACCTTTTTCAAGAGGGTCTATCACAATTATTGGGATTATATATATATATAATATATAATATATATATATATATATATAATATATATATATATTAATATATATATATATATATATAATATATATATATATATATTGGATATATGAGGGAGAGAACAAATCGCAATGATATGCATACATGTCTTGAATAGATATTGTAAAACATATTAATACAAACTATGAATAAAGAGTAATATGGGACAACAATGAATGTAATAGAAGGAATGGGTTTAGTTAATGTAAACATACCTACGATGGTATTAACTTTCTCTTAGACGATTTACTGTGCATAGCGTCTGGAGGGGGGGGGGGGGGGGGGTATCTCCCTCATCAGCCTGCCAACAATTAGTCGGCCATCATATTGATAACCCACTTGCCCTGGTAACGTCCTTCCATGATCTTTAGATCTTGACCCTGCTCACCACTAACATCGCCTAGGTTATCCGAAATTTTCTTAGGTGAGAATGTAAGAAGTGCAACTTTATACTCATTCCACATCCATGAGAATGAAAACTGTCTAGCAGTTTCTGTACAATGTTAGTAGTTCTCAGCTTTCCTGTTCCCCAGAAAATTCTGTGCTATATCTGAAAAAGCATTCCACGCTCTTGCCTTCTAAACACAGTCATTGTGTAGCAAAGGCAGCACACGGAGGAGTGTCCGTATTTGTGGGCCAGATCAAATATCTCAGCTTTTTTCTTCTCGTCACTCAGACCAGGAAACGTTGAGCATATATAGCGGAAGCATTCACCATCATGGTCCAGGGCCTTCACAAATTGTTTCATCAAACCAAGTTTTATGTGTAGTGGAGGTAAGATGATGTTTTCTCTCTCTGTACAAGTGGTCACGTACGATGTTCCTGTCACCTGCCGTCAAGGTTTCCCTCGGTGGCATTCTCTTTTGGTCCAGTGATCCTTTTCCGCCCGGCTGTCCCAATTAGCACAGGAAGCAGGGATATTTGGGGAAACCTGCTTGCTGAACCGAGCAAAATGTTTACCGTTTTGAGGTCGACGCATATTTACCTATCATGTACTTGATATTGTAGGCTCTCCAAACTGTCTTGATTTTTGCATACTCCTCTCTTATCCGAACCGAGTACCCTACTGGAACCGAAGCATACCTGTTGCCGTTGTGTAACAACCACACACTTTTAAACTGCTCTTTGGAAGTGTCAATAAACAGCGCCACTCACCTGCATCGTATGCTGGGGGAGACCCATAGCGAGTAGTAGGCCTGCAAATTCACTGCAATACACAAGGTTACCATCTGGACTGAAGAGCCTCTCAGCTCTTGCTTTCTTGTTTACGATAAAAATGTTACTCTTGTGCCATGGTCCAGGAGTCATTTTTCATGCAACCTCGAGGCCAGCAGCTTCAGGACAACAATAAATAAATACTCATACAAGATCGTTTCAGTTTACACCCTGGGTAAACAGATGATGGACCATCTGACTGTATTTCAGATGGATGATAGACATCATTCAAGTTCATTGGCATCCATACATGTAGGCGTACTAAAGTTACCACTGCTTCCCGAATATCGACCGCAGTAAACTTGCTGCTACTGTAGATATATGCGAGGGTAACGTCTTTACAGCCTACGTAGTGCGCAAATGAATTTTTGTCATTCCTAGGGAATATGCAAAAATAGGGATCCATTATTGCACGAAAACGGATGTGATACAGCAAATCCGAGAATATATATATTGGAATCAGCACCTCGAATTACATTACTATATATCTGCTACAAAGGTCCATCCAAGAAAAATTTCACCTTTTTTTTGTTGACCAGTGAAGTTTTTCTTTATTTTCCCTATGATGAACCGAACATATGAAAATAATATACAAGAGAACCGAATAGCGAAGTGATTATTCGGCCGAATATTCGGTATTCGCCTTTTTCACTATTCGGCACATCCCTTATATATATATATATATATATATATTATATTATATAATATTATATATACTATATATATATATATATATATATATATATATATATATATATATATAATTTAAAAAATCCTTAGTACTTTATGTAAAGAAAATTATAACACTTAGAAATTCTTTAATTACAGAACCTAAATGTACAGTTAAAGTTTTTGTAAATCTTTATCTTTAAAAGTATATTGTATTCTATCTGTACCTGCTTTCAAAGTAAGTACAGATAGTTTTGCTATGATCTCCCTTAGAACACAACATTCTTCAGAGGTAAACACATAGTACGTAGCTGGAACATCTGGAGTCATGAAAGTAAAATGGAAGTCATCAAACTAGGAATCATAAGAATTTATTATGCCT
>JABUQX010020443.1:42500-70000 GCA_015478945.1 Trachelipus rathkii | reverse complement strand
TAAAATAAATTATTAATAGTTAATTACAGTCAAAAACTTCCTTAACTTTATGATTGCGACACTCTTTGATAACTAGTAAATTTTTAATAGCTTTTTCTCTTTTTTAACTTTTAAATGGTCATTACTTGCATATTATAATTTTTGTAATGCATAGAACAAAAAAAAAAAATTTGCTGGCAACCAAAGCATTATCATAATCACTGGAAATTTGAAACAATATTTGCAGTGTTATATGAAAATTTATTACAGCTATTTCTATGTAAACAAAATTAAAGATCATCACAGGTTTTTAATTTGTTGATTACATATGATGGTAATGGAACTAAGCTTCATTCAGTGGGGTTGATACATTATTCAGCAACATTCGAAAAATAAATTAAATTGTTTCTTTACTCAGTACTTTAAATTTCATTCTTAATCAGATTAAGTAGCATATGATCCTGTAATATCTTGGATAGAGCAGTAATATGCTAAGTTTGATAGATAAGCAGTAATATGCTAAGTTTGATCATTAGATCAACATGTTTATCTCACTGACTAATGATAACCTATTAATCCATAACTAAATCTCTCCCAAATAACACGTGTCTTTAAACACCTTATATTTATGCTTTGGATGCTAAAATTGAAAACATAATTCAGATGTCCATTAAGTAATCTATTCGTCCACAGTTCCTCTTATATATATATATATATATATATATATATTATATATAATAATAATATATAATATTATATATATATATATAGTATATATATATATATATATAATATATATATATATATATATATATATATATATATATATATATTAGGTTATATATATATATATATATATATATATATATATATATCATATATATATAATATATATATATATATAATATATATATATATATAATATAAATATATATATATATATTTATATATATATATATATATATATATATATAATATATTATATATATTATATATATATAGTAAGGACTAACAGCATTTGTAAATAAGTCATTGGGATATCAAATGAATTCTTTACATATTATTTTTTCATGCCTTCATAACATTTTTAAAAGGATTATTTATAAAAAAAATTATTTGGTGAGAAATTGGCTACCAATAAGGATTGAATGCTTGGCCATATTGTTTTTGTCAATTTAAAAATTCAAAAACTATTCTCATGTATATATAGGTTTAGTGTGCACACAAGATTTTAACATATTTGCATATCTCAATTTTATAAGGTTATTAACTATTCTAATAAGCATCATTTTTATATTAAATGAACTTAAGTAAGCTCATAAAAATAATTTTACTTTTTAGTTTTTATTTGATTTTTATTCTGCATAAATGTTGCAAGTTGAATAATTTAGGTATTTTAAAGAATTTCATAAATTTTGTAAGCTATTTTTTTCTTTTTTTTCTTTAAATCTTAATTAGAGCACACTATGCCCACATTATAGAAATGTTTGTCATTGGAGAAATATTTGTAAGAGAAATTAAATGATTACAACCTAGCTAGAGAGTTCAATGCTACCTGTGAAAATAAATTATGAACTAGCAAATAATATGGATTACAGTATGACCATAAACTGTTTTAATATATGTCTGTAAACAATTTAATTAATTAAGAAATACCAAATCTCTTCTTCAATAGCTTACTCCTTACAGTATGTTACTAAACTATTGCAATCAGGGTTTGTTTTAGTAGCTTATTTTAGTAGTTTATTTTTCCAACAATGGCAGCAAATATAAATTTTGATACTCAAACACGAGAGAATGGGATAATGGTACATTGAATAATTATACAAAGTAGGGCTATCTTTTTACTAGGAGAATACCATTGCTCTTTTGTATTGCTTTTATTGATTTATTGTCTCTGATCTCTTAGAAGTAGGAACTGTAATTATTAATTTTGTTTGTATTATTATTATTATTATTATTATTATTTTTATTATTATTATTATTATTTATTATTTTATTATTATTATTATTATTATCAGTGGTAACCAAGATATATATATTAATATATATAAAAATGGTTTCGTTGAATAATGAAAAAAAAAGTAAATTATTTATTAGTGAAATAAGTGAAGAATTTGGTTATTTATAAGTGAGAAGTAATTTGAGGTAGAATATTGATATAAATAAAAAAGTAGTCTATTTTCTTCACAGTAGTAATTTGAAACAAAACATTTCTTTAAGCACTAAGAGTTACGGTAAATATTTTTTATGTTTTTATCAAAAGGCAAACTTCTTAAACAAGAGAGATGCCAAAACGTGAACATTAAGCTTTAAAAAAAAAAATTGGATTAATACACTATGCGTATACTGTCGATTCTAGATTCAAGCTGCTTAACAAACGCCTTGCTGTTAAAGCATGATCAAAAAATTATTAATCCATTGGGAGTATAGAATATATTATACAGTATAATATACTTTAATATTGACTGAAAGAAAGCATAGTGGATTATCACAATATTATAAAATATATTTATTTGAGAATCAGAAGAGCCATGTCTTATACCAAAGATGACTTACATGATTTTTTTTTTTTTTTTTTAACATAAAAAAAAAATAAAAAAAAAAATTGTTTCAATCCAAAAAAGATTCTTAAAAAATGAATAAGAAGAAAATTCTTAAGAAGTTATAATCTGGAATGAACCAATATTAATCATTTAAACATTTGGAATTACAGTCCATTTATTTACACCTTTCCTGAATTATTAAAGATTGCTTTCAAATTCAAGTTACTTTGATGAATAGAGATTAGCAACTTTCAAAATAGTTACTTAACATGTTAGTTGTGCCACAACCCTTTTTTCTTATGTGCCATTTAAGATGCCATAGTTTACTGCTAGGTATATATAGGCTATGTACTGAATTCATATAAATTCCCCTTTTTATTGAAAAATTTTTTTTTATTTTTTTCCTCAAATATATATATATATAGGTTATATTTTTTATTTAAATAAGATATTTAAATTTTTAATAAGAGTTCTTCATTATTATAATCAGGCATTTTGGCCTCAGTCATACAGGCAAAGCCCCAAAATATATAGCTCAGTCAACTTGTTAAAGTATTTGTGAACACACTCACCCTCATCTATATATAGAAAGTGAGGAATTAATGTAAGAACAGCAGTTTATTCTCTTAAAAAGAAAATAATTACTGAAGAAATTATTATAAAGGCATGATTTATTTCCCAAGATATACAAAGACATAATTTAATCTTAGGTTTATAAAGATTGGATTTACCATCTTAGGTTTGCAAAAATAGGATTTACTTTCTTAGATTTGCTTAAATTAAATTTGATTCCATAGGCTTACAAAGGTAGGATTTACTTTGTTTACATAGATAGGATTTGCTCTCTTAGGTCTAAAATGATAGGATATAATTCCTCAGGTTTACAAGGGTAAGATTGACTTCACAGATTTGGAAGGATAGGATTTACTTACTTAGGTTTACAAAGAAATTAAAACATTACTATCTTTAGCTTTTAAATATTCATTAGTTATTATTTTAAAAAGAATAATTTGATATAGAAATTATGCGAATTAGAATTTATTTGGAATCAGAATTATCCCATCCCAACGATAGTGTTTAATATATATATATATATTATAATATTATATATATATATAATATATATATTACTATATAATTATATATATTGATATATATATATATATATATATATTATATATATAATATATATATATATATTATATAATATATATTATATATATATATATATTATATTAAAAATATTTATGCTATTAATAAGAAAAAATTCAAACATTAGGAATTAAAAGACAGTAAGAAGCCACATGGTCTTATCGGACTCTCCCAGTCAAGCCAACAGAACCAATCCACCAAACAACATGCTTATGCAAATCCACAAAGCACACTATGGCTTGTCAATAACTTATATAGTTTACACAAAGTCTAAAACATTTTAAATGCAGATCACAAAGCACCCTAGGGGGTGTTGTTTCTAATACTATACATAGTATTACAAAGTCTAAGACATGCTATGCAAATAACACAATAGACTCTAGGGCTTGCCAGTAGCTTGCCTACTACACAAGTCTCACAACTAAAGAAAAAAAAACTAATTAGCTAAACTAACTTGCTAACCTACTAAAGCTTTTAAACAACTATATAAACATGCAGTTAAACCTTTACATAACAACTTTAACTAAAACTGCCAATTTGGCATTAGTCAAAATATACTACCGTATATTGATCGCCCAAACTCAATACCTATCCAATCTGTTTCTTGAAATGTGCAATCGAGTCACACTCACAACCTCCTGTCCTCAATAACCATTCCAAAATTTAACAACCTCATTGCTGAATGAAATGCTTTCTTATAGTCAAGATGCTATGCTTTCCTCTAATTTTCTCTATGCCCCCATGGCCTACCTGTCGTGCTTCTTATACTATGAAAGAATTTCATTGGTCTCTGTCATTTATCAATAGATGTAAATATGCTGTAGATGTTATCCAGTGCCTCTGAGAAATCGCCCTATTCAACAGAAAACATTTCTTAACTCTTTAGCCTCCTCAAGTCTCTTACCCTCAAACACAGAAATAATCCTTGTTGCCTTTCTTTGCACTCTTCTCTATGTTCATATCTAAGCTTTTTCTCTAGTAAGGGGACCAAAACCTTAGTGCCAATACTCAATACTGATGCTCTAACATAGCTTATTATAAAGTTTACTTATAATTCCTGCTTCAGTCTTCATTTAGAAATTTTGCGATTTATTATACTTATTAGCTTTATTCCTTGCTTCCAAACAATGATTTTGCTGCTTTCAAATTACTGCTTATAATCACACCTAAATCTTTTTCTTGGTCCACAGACTAAAGTCAATCCCCATTTTATTGTAGTTATAACTTTTATTTGAGTAACTAGGTGCTTAAGAACTTCTACACTTTTTGACTATTTAAAGATTCATTTTGCCCCTTAACTGCCGACTCCAAGAAGTTTATAAAGATCATTTTGAATCTTTCACTTCACATCCTTCACTAAAGGATGCGTCTAAAATCATTTTATACAGGTATGATATTAGGAATTAATTATGATGTGAACACTGAACCCTGTGGGGACACCACTCTTCACTATTTCCACCATGATAGAGCTTATGCCATTAGTTTTACAGCACTGTTTCTCTATTTCCACAACCACATCTTTAATCCAATCATGTACCACTCCACCTATACCACATTTCAATAACTTCTTCAGCTAAAGTCTAAATATATATCAACTTATATCTCCTCAGTTATCGTCACGTAATGTATTTTCCAGAATTACTATATTAAGGATTTGGTCTGACATGACGCTATCCTTTTCTTGAAACCTATTGCTGAGTTGAATTGTTACAATACCTTGTTACCTTCAAATATTGTCTCTTATATGACCTCTTTGGTAACTTTATCCAGAATTTTAAACCAGAGCTGTTATTAGCAACTTGGCCCCATAATTTCCCAACATCTTCTTCTAGCCTTGTCTATACAGATAGGCACAATATTATTGCTGTTTTTCTAGTTTCATCTGGTACCTCACCAAATGTTTTAGATGCTTATAGAATCAATGCCATGCCTTTGCAATTGCTGGTTACTTACTCTCCTTCAGAATTTTAATTTATACCATCACGACCTGCAGATTTACTCTGGATCAATGATGGTCCGAGTAATACGTATAAATATCCTTGTGATTTACCTTTCAATTCCAGAATTAATTTAGTCTGTTTATTACATGCATACCAGAACTAATAGTCTCCAAACTATTATCTTACTTTGCCTCAGTAAACATTGAAGCAGAATAAGCATTTTGAAAATGTTGACCAAGTCCTTATCTGAACTCACTGATTTTCATTAATTTTTTTTGCCTTCTTATTCTTTACTTTTATATTTAAAAAAAAGCAAAAAAACTTCTTCAGATTCTTACTGTCCTTATTATTATTTCTTGCTAAATTAATGTTATAACAATTCGGCAGGATCTTGAACTGAGTTAAGCATTTTTATTTTCCATAATTTTTCTTAAATCATCTATCCCTTATTACTACTTCGAAAATTTTTTTAAAACATTTTAATGTTTTTATTTGATTTTCTCTCTTATCTCTCTATTCACAAGACAGGTTTTCCTCTTGCCACCTTAATTGGGTTTATTTAAAGCATATGACTGTAAGTATTCAATTAGAAGTTTGCTTAAAAAGTTCCACAATTAATAAAATAGTTTTGTGTCCTTAAACTCTTGTACCCAAATCCAGTTATACTAAGCATTATTTCAAAATTTGGTTAAAAATCGCCATTTCAGAAGATCAACATCCGTTTTAACTTGATAATGCCAGATATTCACATTCATACTGGTAAACTCTAATTAAATTAATGGTATTAAGTCCTTATAATCTCCTCACTTCTATACCTCATCCACCTACTCAATTTGATATAGTTGAATATTAAGCTACAGTGAACTATGTGTTCTTGTAGGTATCAAATAGACTATCTGGCTCAAAAGTTTATAGTATACAATTTATAAAATACAGAATTACTAATGGTCCAGAATGTTCTAGACGAAGGAATCCCAATTGAATGCCAGGAAAAATTAAAAATCACCCAATTATGACTACATTCTTTTCTTACTGTGACATGCCTGTCTCAATTTCTTCACCTAATTTTCCCCGATTTAATTGCTTGCCTGCTGGCCAGGCAAGTCTATAAAATGCCTCTTATTCTGTATGATTTATTGGTATCATGTAGAATGAATATCTACCCACACAGGTTCAACATCATGATTAGTTTGAAAGTCAGTCATTAATACAGATTGAATTGCCTCTTTATATTAAAAGTGCCACATCACCACCCTTCTGTCCTATATGATTACAAATAAAGTTAAATATCCATCAGACTATTTACTATATGGAAGTCTCTATTTTACAATTCTTTCATTAACCCATGCTTCAGTTATGCAATAAAAGTTTAGATACTCTTTTATGGGGTATGAACTAATCAGCTCATCTTTTTGATTTCTAAGGCTATGAGCTTTATATACAATAAAAGAATTGTTATTTGAAAATGTTCCTTTTATTGCTATCATCATTATTTGGGCCGTGTAGCAATACTAGTTTATTAAATATCTCACCATATTTAGAGTTCATTATTCATTATAGCCAGATTTAGCCATTCACCATTAACTTTAACTGGGCTACCTGCAGCAGCTCCAATGTCTATCGTTTTTTTCTTTCGTTGGTACTGAATTAAGCCTCTCAACACCTTTATGACTCAAGTGAACTCTTTCTACTGCAAAAAAATTAGTCCAGCATTACGCTACTCGCACATTTAGTTTTAACAAACATCATTTTAAACAGAACAGGTAAACAAAAGTACCAGTAAGAGTTTATTTAATAGCCGCTATAGTTCTATGCTATACCCTATTCAATACACCTTAAAGTCCGCTTCCCTTCCATGACCTAGCACGTGTACCTAACCTAGGATAATACATCCCTAGAAATCATGGCCACCTCTTCCACTAGCTTTCGTCTTTCTGACATCAACCTTCCTATCAATACTGCGTATTTATTCGTTCTGACCCTATCTATACATTTTGTACCCACATCACAATTCACATATTGATGATCAACATTTGTAACTTCAATCTTCTTCATCTATCCGTATCCTATCCGATATTCAATCACTTTGGGCCTCTGAATAACACCACTCTTCGTTTCCTTTTATCCTTAATTTTTGAAAAGTTCTATCGTAGGTATCATTTCATAGTTCCACTTATCGAATTGCTCAGGTTTTCCTTTAGAAATAACCCAACATTACCATATGGGCCACTCTCTAGATTCTTTTCCCCATGCTTGGAAGAAGCAAACCTGTTATTGCAGGTCACAGGCTAATTGACTCGAGATCCTAATCTTATTATTTCTATTTTCTACAACTCCCCATTCCAATCTGCCAGATCTATTAACAAACTACTTTAGCCTTTTCCCATCACATCTTCCTTGCAACCAGAATCACTTATTCTCTACCCCTGTATCCCGACCCCTTCCTCACCTCAACATTCCTTTACTAACTTTTCTCGCCTAGCATTCCCTCTTTCCTAACTCAAAAACCAATCTTTCAATCATTCACATTTTCACTCAGTCTTGCGATCTCCTTCCTTAACAAACAACACATCTCTGCATTTCAAAACACAAAAAGGGCAGCTATTCATATATATTCACCCCTCACAGCCCCACACTTATCACACATAGCATACATACTTTAAATTATTATTAACTTTACTAACTTGAACCTATGAAATTACCAACTACAGTTTAAATATCATAAAAGCTAAAAAGAAATATACTAATAGCTTAAAACAAGTTATACAATTTAAAACAAGCTTTGATTCTAGCTTTAGCCTGGCCCTAGGCACAAGGCCTATATAAAAATTACAAAAGTAAACTAAGGTCATCAAAAGGCTCTGTTTAACTGAAACATTGAAAGTATATTCTAATTGTAAGACTATATTTTTTTATTACAGTAGTAAATAAAATAGAAAAGCTATTTCAAATAACTGCTAACACAGCTCATTACAGTAAATCTCTGAACTACTCTAAGCCTAAGGTATGCTAGTTCAAACAGCTGATCTAGTCCAATTACATACTCAACTATAATTACAATACAAATTTCATAAAACCACAGTTAGATACCACCACACTAATTTGTTAACTAAATTCCTGCAAATACACAGATTATAGATAGATTTTATACAAAAAAGAAACACGCTCTCACTCAATGGCACAAAACTGACTACAAAAACATTCTCCCTAAATAACTTTTAAGTGGCCAATGTGTTTGCCCTACAGTAGTTTTATTTGATTACCTAAACTTAATATTCACAATTTTGAGAAATCAACTCGTTATCATCTATAAATATATTTTTTTTTCACATAAAAAAAAAAAGTTTATATACTAGACTAGCATTAAGATTTTGGAAAACCTTAACAAGATAGGGTAGGTCCAACAAAAAATAAAACACAAACTTGTATTGCTGAAATAATAACAAATCAATAATAATTGCCCCCAAAAATTAACATACCCTTCTACACTTTTTGCTCTTGAAAGAATACAGTTCATCATTTTATAAATAAGTGGATGGCATACACATTATAATGCTTATATATATCTTTATCTAGAAGATTTTTTTCCCCCCCTTCCTCATAACATTTTAAATGGATTTTTATACAGGGTCTCCATGTTAAATTATAAATATTATATTTAGCTTTTTTTTTATAGTAATTAGTTAGGGAAATTACTAATTTTTCTATTCATTTAGTCAATCTGTTGTAATCAAACAACTGAATAGTAGACATTGTCTGAATTGAGAAATTTTCAGATAGTAACATTACTATCTTTAATCCCAATAATTTAACATTATTTAATCACTGTGTAGATTTAAAATAGCTTAAGTTAGATCAATTTTAATTTAACATTTTAAGGTTGATTGTTAGACTGATAGGATTTTAGGTATTGAAGTTTCTCATTAGTCGGGTAACATTAAAATACTCTTTGTCACACAGAATTATAAAACCTATTTAGGATATTTGTGCTTACAAGAAAAAGTTTTCTTTTAATAGGTTCTTGTGATGGGACACTCATGGGTGAAAGATATTGAAGAGGAACATCTAAGAAATCCTGTTTCAGATCTTGACCTGGAATTTGCTTATGAGGAAGGTGTTCGAATTAGTGGATTAATTGATATGATACCAAGGGTAATGGCAACATATCATACACATATATTGCTTTTTTCAGTTTTACCAGATGCTCTCTCACTTTTTTCAATTGATAGTCAGAATCCAATGACAACACAATACAAGGTCCTTGGACCAAATGAAGACTTTAATCCAGAATATTTTGCTCATCAAATGAACATTTTCACTGAACACTGTAAAGTAATTAACCCTAAGATTAAAATTATATTAATGATTCCTCCTGTGACAGATTTGGTTTACCATAATCATGTACGAGTTAGTTATTATCCATACATGCTTCAGAATGCATATCAGGCTAATCCCCAGTACGATGAATGTCTCCTTTACACATGTATGATGGATCTATATTCTTCTATAATGTTGCTTAAAACCAAATATACATGGATGGGAAAGCTTGTGTATCCATTACAAGCTGTTGCACATTCAATTAACATTCTTCGTATTCCACTTGGAAGGTTTATGAAAGGAGATATTTATTCATTGGGGGAAAATAGCCATCTTAGAGATGGTTTCCATCCAAATCCTATGTTTATAGAAAAAATGTGGTGGAAGTTGAAAATGACTGGTCTTTTAAGCCTTGATGGTTCATCATCATCAGTTTTCAATAGGATACAAACTAAACCAATAAAGAATAATGCTTCTTTCCCAGTTTCTCCTTCAAAGAACAAAGCAAATAATGGACCTCTGAAAGGTATTTTAAAGAAAAAAAAATTAGGTTCATCTCCTTCCAATACCCCAACATCTAAAACAGACTCAACTTCAGCTAAAAAGGATCCAGTATCAATTTTGAAGAGACCCGTAGATACTAAATCTCCAAATTCTAATTCTGAATTGATCAAAAAGGGATCCAATATTTCAACAGTCACCATTGAAGAGCCAATGTCACCAGAAATAGAAGTATTAAATGGAAAACTTGGATCTCTCAATGAATCAAGTGATTTTATTTCTTTAAGAACCATGTCAGCCATTCAGTCATCTACAAAACCTGGACAACTGGTCAATGCAAGTTACATTAGTCAAGAGATAGAAAAATTTGCCAGTTTTATGGCTGGTCATGCACATGCTGTTGGACAAAGTTTATCATTGAAAGAGATTGAGCAGGGTATGGTTGATGTTTCAAAAGTAACAAATGTAGAATTATCTTTTCAGTGATACATGACAGTAAAAATTAGGGGTGATGTTAGATTTAACTTTCTAATTAGGTTGAACTCCAATTACCAAATATCTTTTAATGGCAGTGCCCAGTTAAAGTTCAATTACCATCAGTATTTTATTTATTTATTCATTATTATTTATTATTATTTATTATATTTATTATTATTCAATTTAGTTTTAGATTTAATCAATTTTTCTTTGAATGGTTAATCTTACCTATTTGTAATTCATGTTGAGCTATGTACTAGATAATAATTGAATACCATCCTTCTCGTGACAGGCTATGATGTCATTTTTTAATATTTGAACAAATTTCATATGATATTGATCCAAATTATATATATTCTTTTAGGTCCATACATTTTTAATTCATACAAGTTAAATTGTAGGCAAAATTCCAAGTTGTCGTCCTTCATATTCATTTGCAGAAGGAATTCAACAGAGTGCATGAGTGGAAAACTTTTTTTTTTTTTTTTTTTTTTAATTAAAATTTGTAAATTTTGAAACTGTACATATTGACTTTATGCACTTAATGTATTTATTATTATTAGGTAAATGTGAAAATTGAGGGTATATATAATTATATATTTATATATATTATATGTATATATATATATTACTATATAGTAGTATATTATTATATATATATATATATATAATATATATATATATATATATATATATATAATATATATTATATACCTTATAATATATATACTAATATATAATTATTATATATATATATATATAATTATATATATATAAATAATATATTATATATATATATATATATATATAAATATATATATTATATATATATATACTATATTGTAATTAAAATAATAATAATCGTTAAAGCAACAAGTAGTATATACCTACTTAGTTTTCATTGAAATGTTTCTACTAGCTTTTCTGTACATAATTTTAGACAGATTAAGTAACAAGATAGTTTTTTCTGAATTCATCCATAACCTCGTATTGTAGTCCTTAACATCTTAAATTAGTTATTAAAAAATAACAAAATATTAAATTAATTTTTAGTTTACACCTTTGAAGTTATTTTATAATGATTTTAGTTTAAGTTGTTTTTAAGTTCCATCTGTGGATAGTGAGTTCATTATTAATTTTATCCTCAAACAACCATTTATTTGCCACAGTTGGAAATATAAATTTCAGAAAAATTAGCCATCTTTTGGGATGTTTTAATTAAAAAAAAACAAAGGTAGATTATTTACTTCTTGAAAATATTAAAGTTTTTGAAAACACTTGCAAACTCTAATCAATAGTAAATGCATATGTATTCATAAAAAAAAAAAAAAAAACTAACTAGTATTTAGACTAAAGTTTAATTTCACAGTGTTAAGATTAAACTGTGATATGTAGGGGCCTACAGTAATTCCATACTGGAGAAGGAAGATTCAGGCTTTTATATGCATTTTTATCCATTTATTTTTCACTTATTTAAATTTATTGAGGTATTGATGACATCCTACTGATAATGGAAAAAGTTCCAATAAATACCAACTTCTAGTTTGAAACTTGTTAATAGTGGTTTGTGGGAGAATCATTCTGAAGGATATATTGAGATGCTCAGAAATCATGGTATGGTAGTTCTAATTTTAAAGTTTATCTTAGAAGACTAGGATACAATCAGAAGTTTTTTGTCATATGCATATGACTACTTACCTGAGTTGAGGGTGATCAATATGCTTCATTCATTGTCCATATAAAATAGATGCAATTTCTTAAAAAATAATTTATTTTAAAGCTTTTGATTCAAAATAAATAAGAATCATACGGAACTGTTAAAGTTTAATGCCAGTGATGACATTTAAGGGCACCGACTCTTTTTCACAAATTATTATTTGATATCAAAACTGAAAATAAAAGATTGATGTATGATAAAGTTGCCACACCTGCTCTTTGCTTTTACTGATAATTTTCAACTTGTTTATTCCTGTTAGGAGAAATTTAGTCTATATTTACATATGCTTTCAATATTTGTACACATTTTTTACAGCATTCCAAAGAGTAATTGAAATAAAGTGGTTTAAAATGTTCTCTTACCAATGTACTGGCAAACCATGCTTTATGCAGCTGATGTTAAATGAAGATCAGTTGCCTTAGTTTGGAAATCTGATCATTCCTGTTTTATACATATTAGTATCCGGTTAAGATGAGATTTAAAATTTCTGGAAAAAACTCGTTATTTTGTAAATGAGTTTGAAAAAGTTTCAATTTTCATTGGCTTTTGAGAATCAATTTGAATGGTTAGATTTTTTTTTTTTTTTTTTTTTAATTAGAAAGCACACAAATTATATGCCCTTTAATTTTGGGTAATAATATATTTCATTCATAGATTGTTTGATGATATAGTATAGCTTGATTACCATATTTTTGTCTGCATGGATTTAGAAGTTTTGATGGACAGTCTAAAAGTCCCTTTCATTGCATTAATGCAAATTTGTCACTCAAATAAAAATTATGGTGAATCAATTGTAAATAGCAGAGTTGGGCTGCAGTCAGTAAAATTTCTTTAATTTATTACTTTTCCTTAATAGAAATCCATTTCTCTATGTCGCTAGTTCGTGATTTTTTCTCTTGAGTTACTACTCATTGAATGGTTTACAATTCCTGCAGTAAAGTATCGTTGATACTCAAAATAAGTTCTTTATTTTTGATTGGTCTTCACAGATTATGTTGTTTTACTTTGAAAGATTAGCTTGTAGATATAATCAAATAATTTCTTCAATTTTGGTCTTCTACCTAAACATATATATAAGTTGTTAGATTATTTAAATGAGAAACAAATGGCTCATGAGAAGGATTAATTCAGGATGTAACTCAAGTTTATCTCACCTCCTATTCATCCTCTTCTACCTCCTTCAAACTTATTTACGCCAAAGATTAATCTCTTTTAAGGATGTCATTTTGCTTTCTTTAAAGTTAACACTAAGAAGGCATATGAACCTGATACGGTGAGGTCCCTTCTGCAGTTCTCAAATCTTAAATGAGATTTCACCCTGCCTTGGTAACTATTTCATCTCTGCCCAACAACTTCAACCTTTTCCTTTTGGAAGGGTGCACTTATTCAACCTACGACACTAAAAAAAAAAAGGGGGGGGGGGGGAACCTCCTCTCAACTTTCTATTATCTTAAATTTATTGCTTTAACACCTAGTTTATTTTTGAAGTTTTTGAACCCTTACCTTTACTATAGCAAGATTCAAAAACACCTTAATTCTAAATTTGTCACAGCTTGTCAAAATAATATGGCCCCCCTGTAATGAATATACAACGCATAACCCCAAATATATCATCATAAGTATATATGATGATATATATATATATATATATATATATTTATATATATATATATATTATAATATATATATACTATATATATCATCACGGCTATATTATATATATATATATTATATATAACTAATATATTATTATATATTATTATCTATATATAATATTATATATATATAATATTATATATAATATTATTTATATTATATATATTATATGTAATATATCATAGTATATATTATATATTATATATTTATATATATATATATAATATTATTATCATATATATATATTATATATAAATTATATATATATACAGATACCCACATATATATACTATACATGAATATATATATATATAATATATATAAATTACATATATATATTAATTATATATTATATATAGATATAAAATATCAATTTTATATATAATATACAATTTAATTTTTAAATTATCTATTATCATATATTATATACTAATAATTATATAGGGGTCCGATTTATATATACATCCCACCTTATTATATATATATACAAGATATAGTATATATATTTCTATTACTCATCTCTGTCTCTTGGTCCTCTGTATTTCTACATTGCAGTGAATCTTTCGTTGCGGCATTGGACTTATTGAAAATTTTCAATTGATTCTGGTATAAAGCTTGAATTTCTAGATTTCAGTCTTGATACCTTATAATTGTCTTCTATAGGTTCTCCAATATTTTTCTTTTTGGTTTTTCTGTAGTTGCTGTTTTAGGTAGTCACCATTTATGCTTCAAATCTAACAATAGTGGTGTTCCTCATTCCTCAGGGTTCTGACCTTTCCCCAACTCGAATTTTCTTTAATAACCTATCTGTCTATCACTTCAACACCTATCCACTCCTTTGCTAAAGAATTCGCATTCTATTTCTTCTATTAATTTGGAAGGCACATCACACCATCATTAGCAAAATAACTGCATTGATCATTAAGGTGACCCATCAATCAACTGACCTCATTGGTTTTCCTCGTACCTAATTGAAGCAGAGAAAACACGGTTGTTTTCAATGACTCAAAAACTCAGTTCCTTCACCTTTCTATTCAACATCAATCTTCCATACAATTACATCTTTGAAAAAAACACAAGTCTGATCTTCTTTTGTTCTTAATATTTTTAGCGTTTCCTTTTCTCATGATCTATCTTGGAAAGATTCATTGGTTTCTCTGACTACAAACTTCTAAAAGGTTGGTAATCCTGTGTCAATAATTGATAAGGGTTTTACCTTAATTATAAAACTGAAAATTAATGAAATATTCATTGTGACCATATAATTTTCTTAAAAATTATACATTTTAAATTATTTTAATCTCTAGGTAGCTTAAAATGATCAGACTAAATTTTATAAATCATCTTTGCACATAACATTTCTTGTTCATTGATTTGTGTGCTTTTATCTGATAATCTCTGATCCTAGTAACAAAATTAAAAAATGTAAATTAAACTTATAGTGCAGGGATCTAGCTAAGTATTGATAAACAAAGCACATACTTAATAATTTTGCCAGACAACACAGCGCAATCTGCTTTTAACAAATTGGAAATTAAATTAAAAAATAAAAGTTAACTAATTATATATAGAGAAGTAGCAGATGCAAAAATATTTTAGCGAATTTATAGTCCATCATTTGGATTATCCACCTCTCCCTTAAATTCTGAACGTACACTGGTTACCTATTTCATTCTTTCACCATTTTCTTACATCTTCATCCGAATCCATCTTTCCACACACTTATTCTCATATAATATATATATATATATATATATATATATGATAAAAATGAGCTAACTAGCTAGCACTAAACACACACACTAACCTTGTAATTTCGATGTATTCCAGTTGAAGAAATACTGATCATAGATTAAACCATCCACCATAAAGTAAGATTTCTTTTCTTAATAGTTATAGGCAACTATACCCTTTAATATCATATAAATATATATTATTGGAGAGGTGTCTTCTTTACATCTGGGGCAAACAGTTCCCTACCCCTCAGATCGTGAACAGTTCACCTGGGCCCAGTTCACCTCCACATAACCTGACAATTGTGGATACCACTGATCCATCCCCTATGCTTTACTGCTACATACCTTTCCAATTCATTCTATGACCTTAATATATTCCCTTATTTTAATCTTATTTTCCTCTTAATTAATACTGGAAAAAAGAAGAAAAACAAAATGTTAATAAAAAGCATAGAAATAGGAAACAAAGAAAAATATATCAAACGTGCAACAAATCGAAGGCGACATTCCCAGCAGTCAAAGGTTCCAGGTTCAGCATATAGAAACATTGTTTAAGCTATTAGTAAGGGACAGGACAACATGCAAACTGAAAAGAGATAAAATTAACAATTATTCTTATACTTTTCTCTCTTCCAACTTTTTCCCTTCAACATACCGTACCTTTTTATTCCTTCCACATCTATTCTATTCTTTGTAAATACATCTGCTCCAACTGGTGCTTCAAGTACTTAACCATTCAACTTTATATATAACTACCTACTTTTCCAAACTCACTTTCTTATCCATGCAAATCTATTCATAAAAACTATCTTGCTTTCAGACACTTGTATGTTAGAGTTAAATCGCCGGCTCTTTTTAACGTTCTACTGTCAGGTATACCACAAAACCCCCCGCCTTTTCACACCAAAATTTTATGCCAACATTCAACAATATATATACCTGCTTCTGCCCTTTCAACAAATGCAATTGTCTCTACTTCAATTGTGGACCTTGCAACTCTATGGATACACCTTGATTTCCACACAATAGGAACACACCTATGATATTTTTCCATCTTTTACAGCAACAAATATAACAACCTGTAGGATAACGGACTACCTGTCTTCCATTTCCATTAAAAGATGCAGGTCCGATATAAAACTTCCAACCTTACCTTTCCCATCACTTGACTCAACCAAATCCCCATATTAAATTCCTTTCACTCTTTATCACCTATTAATTTTCTCATCTCCTTCTTATCCGTTCCCTCCTTAAAATCAGGGTTGGTCACTGACCTAAATCAAATTATATATAAATCAAGTATGATAAGATCAATAAATGATTTAATGAAAAAAAAACTATTGAATTTGGTTGATTTTTTTTTGATTTTTTAGGCTAAATTCTTTTTTTCTAAAATTAATATTCAAAGTGAAGGTGACTCACCAGTGCAATTAACTGATTAGTATATTTGATTCTATGATATAAGCAAATAAAAAGAAGTAAAAAAGGAAGCGTGGTTGAATGTTTACTAAAAGCACACATGATGAAGAACTTCAAAAGAAAGATCGATTGGAATTAAGAAGGGAAAAGAATACTAAGGTTGTATAGTAGGAGAAAACAAGATAAATGAACAGTTTGGAAGGCAGATGATGAATGGGGGATTTACAAGGGTTAATAGGAAGCTCTTCTTGGAAGTGAAGCGCGATAAGGCTTAAGAAGACGATGTCACGATAATATAGGGATTGCCACTTACAATTTCCTTTTGTAACTGATGGAATGTGTAGTGAAAGACGGCAGGGATAAAGGCACTATTACAAGACATCTGCACATTGAGATCATAAACAGAGGATAGTGAATGTGTGTGGGTTTTGATGGTGCAAGAAGGAAATAGGTATTTGGGGATGAGGTTATTAGGCAAGGAAGAGGTATGGGTAGAGTGAAAAAGTGAAACGAATGGTTAATACTCTGTACTAGATGAAATTATGCTCAAAAGGATTATGATACTGGAAAGGAGATGCGTTTAGACTACGTTGGCCACTTGCACAGATTATTATTGGTTCTATATAAGCGTTATAAGAGGGTATAAGTTCCAAGGGATATTAGAGCGAGAGCACAAAAAAAAAGCGTAATCATACCCTTATTATAAGGGTAAGGGAAAAAGAGGGGAGAAGTTTTATAGAGGAATTATTTTACTGAGTGTTGTAGGGAAGGATATATAAAATGGTATTTTGGTCGAAAACGTGCGTCGAGTGACTGAAGACTGATCGGTGAAGAACAAGTTGCATTTAGAAGTGGTAGAGGATTGTGTGGATCAAATCTGTTTATGAAAAAAGCAGATGAGAAATGAGGGAGAAGAAGAATTAATTTATTTAGGTTTTATTAATTTGCATAATGCGTATGATAGACCTTAATTAGGATTGACAATGGCAGGTGTTAGTGACATATGGTGTTGGTGCTTAGCTTCTGAATGAATCAAAAGATGTATGACGATAGTTGAATCGATGTGTAAGAGATAAATGGTGATCAATGGTGATTGTTTAGGATTAATAGCAGAGTAAGACAGGGTTGTGTTATGTTCTGGTTATTCAATTTGTATATGGATGGGGTTATGAATAATTAGGTGGGATTGGCAGGAAATGGTGTTAGAATTGGTGGAGAATGGAGATGAGTGGAGGGTGCCCTACCCTATTATATGCGGATGATTTGGTTCTGCTTGGCGATCTGAGAGGATTTGAGAGGATTGGTAGAAGATTTGGCAGCGTGGTGTGTAAAAGGAGGAGTTTGAAAGTAAACGTAGATATAGCAAGGTTATGGTTGTGATGTGAAGACATCCTTAGTGCTGAAGTTATGTTAGATGATGAGCGTCCCGAACACAGTAGTCTGAGTTTTAAATCATTATAGGTATATGCTCTGGATGAAGGAAGGGAACGGACGATGCAGAGTAAAGATGTAGTAGGAAAAGTTGTGAATGGCAGGAAGGTTGGCTGGTGCAATTAAATCGTTGATGAATGCAAAGGGACTAAGATTTGAGTGCGCTAGGAGTTTGGTCATATTAGGATTGTTACCTGTGTTATTGTAATGGTAGTGAGACTATTGGTCTGGATTGGAATAAGAGGTCAGTAGATCTAAAGTTTTCAATGTGTTTCAGATGCGACAATCTTAGGGGTGTGCTAGGTGTGAGAAGGATTGATAAAGAGAGATATGAACGTTATTAGAGAGTGGTGTCGGTGTGAAGAAAAGGGGTAAGATGAGAGAATAAAATTGAAAGTATGTTGAGATGGTTTGGGTCATGTGGAAAGAATGGATGATAGTCGGTTGGCTGAGCGGATGTATAGTGTGGTGAGTGTGTGGGAACCGACCGGCTGGAAGGCCAGACCGAAGAGGAAAGTGGATTGAGATCTTAAACGAATGTCTGAAGCGAGAGAATGTGGTTTGCAGAGCGAGACATAAAGGTGCATAGTAGGAGAGAATGGCGGGGTTTTTATGGGGGCTGGTTGTGGCCCACCTGGGCAGGGGATGAACCCTTACATTGAGATTTACCTATTGTGAGGGTCCGATCGCCCAGGTCCCATGATGTTTAGGGTCGGATTTTCTGTCTGTGACGGCTCTCGCCTTAATTGAATTGGTAAAGGCTGGCTCTTTCTGTTTCGACGTTTGTCATGTTTTCCTACTGCTTTCTATTCCGATGCTTGTACAGCACCTACCCAGTCTTGGGGCAAAGAGGAAGGTGAAGGAAAGAATACAAATTCAGCAGTGTTAGTTTCAAATCATTTTCAATAAAGAAATACAATAAATTAGATTACTCTGATATTAATACAGTATATAATTTAAATAACTTAATTACATAAAGAATAATAATAAATTTTTACTAAACTTGTTATTAATATGAGGTAATAATTAGGATTATTTACTAATTTTATCAAAATAATAATTAGAGGCAATTTTTGATATTTTTAATTTTTTTTAAAAAAAAATCAAAAAACAAATCACAACCCTGATTCTTTATGACTTGTTCAGACGATTTGGCATTGATTTAATTAGATTTGGGCATGTTTCAACCAGGGATGGCACTGATTCAACATCAAATTGATTTAGATTTAATCAGTTGATTAAATCAATTGATTTTTTATGAAAAAATCATGATTTTATTATTTTTGATTTTTTAGGCAAATTTTTTTTCTAAATTAAATCTAATTCATTACTTAGTTAGTTATCACCTGATTAACGATAAGTATATTTCATCTATTTCTATAATAAGCAAAATTCATCAATGTAGTTCGAAACTTTTTTTATTATGATTATTATATGAAAATTAGATTACTCACGATATTATAATTATATATAATTCTTAATTAATATTAATTAAATTTTAAATAATATATAGATATTATATTTACTAAACTTATTATTAATAAGGTAATAATTAGGATCATTTACTAATTTTATCAAAATAATAATTTAAAAGGCAATTTGTGCCTAAAAAAATCAAAAAAATTACCAACCCTGCTTAAAATACTCTATCGCTCACAGAAAAATGAAGATCAGGTCTAGTTTAAGCACACAGCCAATTCATCTGACCTATCAATGATATATAGTTCCTTGCTCTATATTTCTCTTTCACCATAAATATCCCTTTTTTCTGGCACAATTATATTATCTGTATCTTTCTTATTCCAATCATACACCACTAGCTTATTCATGAATAGTCACCTCTATATATTTAAATCCTTTTACATCTTCAGCCCTATTTCAAGTTTTTCTTTCATTTTTCGAATAACATTTTCCATAAACTTCTCAGACCCTCCAAAAATAAATCATCAACATGAGTACACAATTCCAATCAAACTACAAACTACCTTCATCCCTCCACAAAAATGACGTTGGTTCAAGCCTACTTTTAACACCCCCCAATTCTCCAATCACAGCCACAACTTTATCATACCATGCTCTTGCAGCATCTTTCAGTCCATACACAGTTTTCTTTAACTCTCAGATTTATTCTCCTTCTTTTGCTTCTTTAGGAGGTATAACATATATACACCTTTCTTTTAATTCTATCACCTTACAAATAAGCAGTTTTGATATCAATTGAATTACAATTCCATCCTTCATGTTTAATTAATAACACTCTAACATAGCCTCAACACTTCACCCGAGCATGTTGGTGCTTCAGTTACAAGATCCTCTCCCACTTCTTCAAAACCCCTTGCGACCAACCTTGCCTTACATACTTCCTTACCTTCTACCAGTTTTTCTGTTACCACCCATCTCATCAATATCTTCCTTTGACCACTCTTTTTTTATATACCGGTATGTCACTTGCTGTCCAATTGTCAATTTCTTTCAATTTTGCTGTCAATACCCTTTCATCATCCCAATTACCTAGCCAAACTTCTTGATCCTCTATACATTCAACATCCTTATAATTCCTAAAGACAATCCAACTACATTTCACCACTACTCACATTCTGAATATTAAAACAATTACTCCATTTTTTACTCGTAGCTTTACCCACTCTACTCAAAACCTTCCCATCTATATATTCATTGTTTTCCTTGTTTACACATTTAATCTCTCATTCTATAGTCACCTGTCTTATTTCTTCATGCTATCCTCTTTTATCACTACCGTTTTTGCCTGAGCCTCATCTGTTTTTTCTGGAAAAATCACTACTTTGTATTCCTCAAAGTCATCCTCAATTTCATTTTCAATTGTTTGGTCCTCATTACCACTACCTTTACTATCTTCATTATTATTCACCCCTATTGGTGCACCTGCTAGCCTGGTTATATGAACTCTAGCTACCTCCTGTAGTGTTCCACTGTGTTTCACAATCACCGTCTTACCATCCCTATCTATAACTTTAGCTGGTCCTCTCCATCCATGATCAATTTCCCTTTTGTAATACACATTCTCCCCTATTTCTGCTAAATTCAAATGATGTTCCCGTATTTGGCTTCTTACTGCTCTCTTTATCCTTTCCTCTGACTCCTGCTGAATGTGTATTAATCTACTCAATCTTATAGCCTCCAAATGTCTCCAACAACATTTCTTCTGTTCCTAAAGCACCCACGCTATCATCATCCTCATCTGTATAGTTTATTAGTTTGGTAATTTACAATTTTTACCATAAACCAATTAATTGATTCAGAGAAACCCACTTTTGTTTAATAGGCTGATTTTCATTGCCACTGCCCAAAATAGAGTCAACTTCTCTATTATCTCATAACGATTCACATATTCTCTCATACTCTCATTGTCACTCCTTTTGACATAAAAAAAATTCCATTATCCAATCATACCTATCCCTTTGTTCCTTTCCATACTTTTCATCCAATAAAGACAGAATCTTTTTTACACCATCATCCTTTCCAATATCAGTCAACTTTAGATCACACATTCTCAAAGGCTTTTTCTCCTAAACAACACTTTCTCACCTGCGGGACAATCACGCTTCTTTCCTTCCACTTAATACCACCATTCCACTCTCTTCTTCCACATTTCATATTCATTTGGATTATCCCCCTCTCCCTTAAATCCTGGACATACTCTTCTTGTTACCTCTTCCATTCTTTCAACACACTATTTTTTACATCTTCATCCAAACCCATCTTTCCACATACCTATCTTCAGAGTGTAACAGTAACTACACTCTGCTACCACTGATAAAAAAATGAGCTAGCTAGCTAAAACTAAACACACACACTAACCTTGTAATTTCAATATATTCCAGTTTTCAATATATTCCAGTTGAAGAAGAAATACTGATCCTAGATTAAACCATCCACCATAAAGTAAGATTTCTTTTCTTAATAGTTATAGGTATCTATACCCTTTAATATCATTTAAATACGGTATATATAATTAGAGAGGTTTCTTCTTTACATCTGGAGCAAACAGTTCCCTGCCCCTCAGATCGTGCACAGTTCACCTGGGCCCAGTTCACTTCCACACAACCGGACAATTGTGGATACCACTGATCCTTCCCCTATGCTTTACTGCTACACACCGTTTCAATTCGTTCTATTGACCTTAATATAGTTCGCTTATTTTAATCTATTTTACTTTTTTATTATTTATCTTTATATAACCTAGCCAAATAGCGACTTCTTAGACTTAAGAGTTTAGATTTATGCTGGAAAAAAAAGAAGAAAATAAATGTTAATTAAAACACAAGAAATAGGAAACAAAGAAAAATGATATACGTCAACGTGCAACAAATTTTGAAGCGACAGATTCTCAGCAGTCAAAGGTTCCAGGTTCAGCATATAGAACATCTTTTAAGCTGTTAGTATGGGACAGGACAACATGGAAACTGAAAGGAGATAATATATATATACGGTATATATATATATATATATATATAATATATATATATATATAATATATATATATATATATAGTATTATATATATATATATATATATAGTTATATATATTATATATTTATATAATATATATATTATATATATATATACTAGGTTATTATATTATATTATATATATTATATTATATATATTAATATATATCTATATAATATATATATATATACTAAGTATAATATATATCATAGTAATATATATAGCTATATATATATATATATATATATATATATATATATATATATAATATATAGTATATCTATATTATATATATATTATATATATATATAATATATATTTATATACTATATATATATATATATATATATATATATATATTTTTTATTTATTCATTATGATTTTTACTCAAAACTTTAATGTTAACATTACAAAAATACAAAAAAATTTGCTGCAAATAATTGCTATGCCATTGCATTTTATTACACATTCCATTTGTAATTAGGATTATACATCCCTTTAGGGGTCACACTTTTTTTTTTTTTTTTTTTTTTTTTTTTTTTTTTTACAGTTTTCTATGTACTTTTTTGCAACTTTATAAATATTTTGGGCATATTTACATATTTTAACTTCCTGTCGAAAGATGACATGAGTTAACATACTATAGTAATATAAATACTAATACTTATTGTATTGCATTGATATATAAAAAGAAATAAATTTAAAGAATACAAAAAATATTTTCTAATTAAAAATGACCCAACTTGCAGGGCAGATCTTAAGTGCAATGATTAACACTGAAAAAAATATGTTCTACTTACTGTCACTTAAAAGTAGAATGGTAAGCATTTGAAAAATAATTTATAATTTTGTGTTTATTATTCTCTTTTTTTTTTTTTTTTTTTTTTTTTTTCCTAATTTTCTATTTTATAGAAAATTATTTCCACACAAATTATAACAAGTCTTGTAAATATATTAGGCATAGTTTACTGAAAGTTGACAATTAAAAATCCAGCAAAATTCCAAAATTCTCAGTATTCATTTATATTGCTTCTGGAAAGAATTTATTAATATATATATATTATATATATATATATAGTATATATACTATATATATATATTATATATATTATATATTATATATATATATTATATATAATATATATAATATAATTTTATATATATATTTATATAAAATATATTTATATATCATATATATATATATATATATATATATATATATATATATATATATATATATATATTTATATATATATATATATATATATATATATATATATATACTTTCATAATACTCAAATCTTTGCTTTTATTACCATTGAAATTATAAACATCATTCTCCTATTTTTCAACACAAAAGGAAAATCAGTGTTCAAGAACTTGATGGTCCTAAACTTTTTAAAATATGGCCTGGAAGTTTCTTGATTAGTAACCAATGACATCACTAATTATAATTCATAAACCGAAAGTTATATATCATTCAATATTGTTAGAATTATTAAAGGTAAGATATATGCTTATGAGCTTTTCCAGACTTTTTATGACTCCATATAGCCTAGGTGATTGTATAGCCAATTAGCAATTAAAATAAAACTAAAAATTTTTATGATAATTAAATAATTAATTTTTTTTTTTGTTTATTGTCTTAACTGGGAGTTCTTCTCTTGCCCCTTTGTTCCGATTTTACACAACACGAGAGCTACATACATATTTACTGGATCTAGGTGTATATATGTAAAGAGCAATGTTCATTTTCTATGCCCTTTGATCCACTGCTAAAAATTTTATAATTTTCTTTGGCCACCCATAAAGATGCAAATATTTGCAACATGTACCATATATATTTTGTTAGGTTTCCTAGTTGATCTTGACAGTTAATCATTTTTTAAGATACTGGTAATAACCAGTTTAAATGAAAAAGGGGATATACTTTTAATTTAAGCATAGATTTTTTTTTAAATAACTAATTAACAAATTAAAAAAATTCTCTTTTGAAAAAACTACTTTTCAAAATAAATGGCTGACATTCATGCCTATAGTAGACCCTATATTTGATAAACATCTTGAGGGTCTTAAAAATTTTAATTTTGCCACTGGACATCATGAAGGTGAAGCTTACATGCAGCTTATGTTAAACATTGGCTGTTTAGGAGTTCAAACAATATAAGTAATGCTGCACATGAAGATGAAGATGGAATCTTAAGCTTTTCTTTCATACTAGTATATAACCTGTTTTAAATTGTCATAAAATTCAAGGTAAGACTATTTTTATTCATTATTCATAATAATAATAATACATAAGATTTTATATATAAGATTTATTTTCTTTTTATGACTCTGCATAAATATACTATTGTGCGCATTTGCCTATGACTAAATTCAAGACTATTTTGAAGTTTATCCATTTCATCAGTATTTTACAGACTTCTTTAATGAATTCCTCAGCAAATTCCCTTATTAAAAGTATGTAAAAACAATTAATAGAGACAATTAATTCAATACAATTCCACTGAGTTGTATTATAAACAAACCTAATGAATCCTAGTTTATTTAATTTCAGCTCATATTACATTGCTGAATATTGCCAGTGAGATGCAGGCATCATTGCTATTGTTGTGTGTATTGTAAAATTCATTCCTGATGAATAAATAGGAATTTTGACATTTAATTATCTTAAAATTGCTTTATTGATTTTTTTTCCTTCAAAATTTTAAGAAAGCATTAATGGAGATTGATGATGTATTAGCATTATAATGTATTAAAATATATAGGGGTAAGGGGTAAGAATGGACGGATTTCACTTTTAAGGTCATATCACTAAAACCGTTAATGTTACTGATATGTTAAATACATGAAAATATAAGGCCAATGATGCTCTATAATGACTGTAAAAATTTTATCTTTACTATTCTTTAAAAAAAAGTTATTGACTAAAAACTGACTTTCCATTTTTCCTTGATTTTGGGATGAGAATGAAAACACAAGGGGGAAGAATTGATAAGCACTTTATTGGCACAATAATTGTACACAGGTAGGGTATATATATATATATATATATATATATATATATATATATATATATAATACTATTATTATATATATATATACTTATAATATATATATATATATATTTATTAATATATATATATATATATATATATATATATATATATATATATATTATTAATATAATATATTATTATATATATATATATATATATATACTATATATAGTATATATATGATATTAATATATTATATATCTATTATTATAATATATATATATATATACTGGTATATTAATAATATATATATATATATATATATAATATATATATATATTATATATAATTATATATATATATATATATAGTATATATATATATATAATATATACAGGGTGTCTAGCGGTACACTTTTTTTACTTTTTTTTTAACAACTTTTTTGCTTAGTCATTTTATTTTTCAACTTTTTAAGCAATTTTACAACTTTTCTTCACTTTCTTCAGTTTTTTGGGGCACAGTAGGTTACTTGGAGATATGCTTCTTTTTCTTCTGTTTACCTGTGACTGAATTAAAAATGTGGTTTAAACGTACAAAACATGTTATTGAACTCAAGACTGGAAAACATAGGTAATATTTGTTTTAAATTTTTAATTTTAGGTTGTTTAAAATAATTTTAAATAATAATTGAATAAAGCTTTTTTGAATTTGAAATTTTTGAAGATTAGGGAAGATGTAAGTTTCAAATGTCTGATTAAAAGGCCTGGATATCAGAAAATTGTGAGGTTGTTAAAAAACCTACCATGAAAGCAGAGCTTAATTGTTATATCTAGCGCACATATCTTAACGAGTGTCACAGGCTTCTTCCAAAAAGAAAAACCATATTCATCTGTTTCATTCTGTTTTGTCATCATTGGTTATGAAACTGTTGGGAAGGATTGCAAGTCAGAAATTCTCAAAGATCTTGATTTAAAAAAAATTGATACTGCTTTTTTTAATACTGAACATTTACTGCCATTGAAAGAAATCCAGTTTCTGATGAGGTATTAAGAAACTTGGAAAATGTTTGTGAAAAGGACAAAAACATTTTCCTGTCTGCAAGCACAAAAACATTTTGTTGAATCTTTTTAGCATGT
>JABUQX010020443.1:0-40000 GCA_015478945.1 Trachelipus rathkii | reverse complement strand
GCCATGATTTTATTAGCAAGAACTTTATCTTCCTCTTTGTCTCCAGATTGGGGGTGAGGTGCGCAACATACACTGGAAACAAAATAGTTAAATAGAAGAACATAAGTTGAAAGGAAAGCCCCCCCTCATACCCTTAAGTGCTAGCCCGTCACAGCCAAAACTCCACCCATGGTTTCACAACACAGCAACAGACTCCCACTGTTGTATCTCATCAATGTAAGGGTTCATCCCCTGGGCTGTGCTCTCAACCATGCCCCTTCACAAAACCCTGCTATTCACTCCTATTATGCACCTTTCTTCTTGCCTCTGCCAGACTCGCATTTCTTTCCTTCAGACACTCCTTTACTGACTAAAAGTTTCTCCGCACCCTCACCATTATACATCTGTTTAACCAACTGAATATCATCCATCCTTTCCATATGACTAAACTATCATAATACACTCATTTATTATATCATTCTCTCCTTTCTTCACACTACACAATGCCTTAATATATTCATTCCTCATTTTATCAATTCTTCTCACACCTCCAAAGCAAACACTTCCACACATTTTAACAATTTCACTTCCACATCCCCTAATTCATTCACATACATATGACTATTTCACATTTTTTATTTACATCTCTAAATCATCATCCGATCTGGATGGATAATCATCCCATTCAGACTCAAAAACTTATAACCCAGCAACATATCATACTTCTCATTCATACTATTAATCACATAAAACTCACTCTCTTCCATGCCTATTCCTCCAATCCTAACACTCTCCCTAAATTTAGTAACTACTGGTATGACCATGTTTCTAATCCCCTTTATATTCCCCTTTCCTGATTCTTTCTGATCTTCCCCTATATTCATTCTATCATATGCTCCTTTATACACTACACTAACCATACATCCAGTATCAATCAATGCTCTCACCTCAATACCTCCACAATAAACCTTAATACTCCATACATTCTCATCCACTGACGCAACGCGCAAACACATCCACACAGTTCAACACCGCGTAGCGCAGCATGGATGCTGCGGGGCCGGCTGTGTGTAAACCTATCCCTGCTCGTTTCCGAACCCATTATCCTCATTGATTGTTTTAAACCTGATTCACCGTCATATTAACATTCCCTATTCATATTCCAACTACTGACTACCAACCGCTGAAAACTTGCTACTATCCATTGCCACTACCAATCACACTCGGATTCACTTGATTCCCTCCTCCCTGTTTGCCTCATACTCCAACACATACCAGCCACATGTCCTATTTTCCCACATTTAGTACACATATTCCTTGGCGACTCGACACATCCTTGAAAAATGTCCCTCCAATCCACAATCCCACACACAGGTTTGTCTCATCTCACTCCTGAGAACAGTCACGCACACCAGTGATCTATACTCCGCATCTCCTAAAAAACCCTGCCCTTTGCGGTCTTGTACAGTTGGCGGCACGTGCCACCTGAGCCACAGCTGAACAGGCCCATTCAGCCTGTTTTCATTTGGGGGTGGATGTCCCAGTTGTCCACACTGAAACACTTAAACCTCTCTATTCACATTCACATTCTCTTGGTTTGTTATATTCACTCGATTTCCAATTCTTGATTATCATAACCATTTCCTCTCCACATCCAGCATTTTCCACCTATTTGGTCGATTAGCATTAGCTTCTACTCCTGCATGCACCTGTTCCCTTCATCGTTTCCTCCACCGTAAAAATCTTCCAAGAATTAACCATCACCTCATAAGGGTTCGCTTTAAGGGCGTCTCTATAAGATTTATACTGGGGTGGCGATGAAGCTCTCTCATTCATTCCTCTACCACTATACACATCCCTATGTTCATTCTCCTCCCGATCTCTTTCATTACTTTCAAATTCCCTATCTTCTACAATTTCTAACACATCCTCCCATCTCAAACGTTCTCCCGCCCATCTCATTTTCTCTTTTCTTCTCCCGTTTATAAATTCCGCCACAGAGGTCGGAACCGTTTCCAGAAACTTCTTTAGCAAGCTCTTATTCTTGCTAATATCCTCATCCCCAAACTTCTTTCACACTAAAGTCTCCAATCTATGAGCATACATATCTAGTCTTTCATTCTTTCCTCTCCTTGCTTTATCAAAATCATTTACTCTTCTGTACTTTACCCCTCCTTTCACTCGTTTAACTTGGTCCAACATTCTCTCCTTTACTACCTCGTACTTCGGCTCACCCACACTTACAATCGCTCTATAAAAATCTAACATACGTCCTTCCAAAAATTCTCCCAACTCTTTCACCCAAAACACTTTATTCTCATCAAACTTTTCTTTGCAATATTTTTCATACTCAGTAAAAAACTCAACTACATCCTTTGTCCCATATACATTATATTTATTTATTTTCGGTATATCCCGAATCAGCACACTCCGCTTTACATGCACACTAGACTCTGAGGATTCACTCGATTCAGATTCACCACCATCATTTACACCGTCATCCGTACAACGAATCGATACTCTTACTTTTCGCTTTCATTCTCTTTTCATGTCTCCTGTTTTTCGACGTTTTCTTTTTCTTCTCTTTCGGTTTCAGTTTCTCATCATCCTCCTCCACATCACTCAATCCAAGTTTCTCTTGTATCTCAATCTATTTCTTATGATGTTCTACCCTAGGAGTAGAGGTTCTTTTACTCTTTGTCCCTGCCTCCACCCCTACCCCTCCATTCAATCCTATCTCATTCTCAAATCTCTTATTCATTATGTCATCCATTCGGACCATCATTCTCTCTTCCATTCGTTTCTCCATGTCTTGCATTCCCTCTTTCTCTCTCAACTCATCTATTAACGCCTTATTCTCTTCTTCCTTCTTTCTCAACGCCTCATTCAATCTATCCACTTCCAAACGTAATCTTCATAAGTAGCCATTTTTCCCTTCTTACTCACACCTGCTTCCTTCACTTTCCCGTTTTATAGCCCCACGTTGGGCACCAAAATATGTCGTTGTTCTATAAAAAGAAACCACAAAGAGTATAAAAGGAGTGGGTCTGATAAATTTGGTCGGAAAAATGAAGGAGCGAAGACAAACACACAATGTTGCAATTTTATTAAAAATGAAAAATAGAAATGAAAAAAAATAAACCTGTCTGTCTTTTCTTTATTAAATCGTCAAATCGTCAATCGTCAAAAAATATCGTCAATCATCAAAATAATATAACTATACAATAAAAAACAACGAAAAAAACAATCAGCTGTGTACATACACAATTGGAAAACAAAAAATATCAAATCTTATGTAATGTACAATTAATTTATCAAAAATATCCCTAATAATAATCAGTAATAATATCAAAGCCAATAATAATAATCAATAATATCAAGTTATATACATATACATACAATTATTTTCCATCAATATTAATATATACAAAATACTTATCAAATTCTGGGAACAATCTCAGGGGGCAATAATCAATAATATCAAAAGTTATATACAATTACATCAATATATACAATATTCTCATTCAATTCTGGAAACAATCTCAGAATAGGATTTCAGGGTTTTCTGGGGTTTTCAGGGGTTTCAATTCTGGGGTTCTCAGGGGTTTCAATTCTGGGGTTCTCAGGGGTTTTCGGGGGTAATTTCTTCTTCATGGGTATTGGTTCAGGGGTAGTGGTTTAGGGTATGGGTTCAGGGGTAGTGGTTTAGGGGTATCTTCTTGTTCAAGGCAAGGGACAATCTCTGTGGACAATTCTTCTACTCTTCCAAGGGAACTTCTCAACAACAAGAGGAAGAAAAAAAAACTGGACGATGGATCGTTCAGTTTTTTCAGCAACACAAGCTGAAAAAACATTAACATAAAGCAAATGCATTCATAATAATAATAAAATAATAATAATAATAATAATAATATTCATAATTATATGATAATAGTAACCATACTAACAATATTAATAAAAATAGCAAATAAATAATTAGTCATAATAATAATAATGAATTAAATAATTAAATAATTAGTTATAGAAGTATAATAATAATAATAATAATAATAATAATAATAATAATAATAATAACAACAATATTAACAGTATGAGTTACTATAATAATAATAATAATAATAATAATAATAATAATAATAATTAATACATTTGATACATTAAGCAAAAAGCAATAGTAATAATAATAATAATGTAAATAAAAATTGATATAGTAAGCAAAAAGCAATCATAATATAATAATAATTAAATACCTTAAATTCCAAGAAAAGAAATTTTGACAAACAGTCCTATTACTACAGTCGTCAGAATGGTAATCGGATATTGCTACAGAAAGGAAATCTCAGTAATATACAAAAAAAATATATTCCTGCCGGAAGAAAAGAAATATATGTAATACATTATTAAAAAATAGAAAACTACAATCATTCACTTTCAAACAAAAGAATTGCCAGATGAGCGTGTGGACAGGAAGGTAGAATAATAGGTAAGGAAAGCAGGAAAGGAGGTGAGGATAGGGTGTTTATGCCTGATGCCGTCTGGCTACCCACCCTCACTTTCACTCACATTTTATTCCAAAATCGTATTAACCTACATTCTTTCGTTCTCTCTCTCTCTCTCCCTCCCTCTCTCTTTCTCTCTCTACAAACAATAATAATAAGCAATAATTATAATATGATACAAACAAAAAAAAAGACTCTCTTTACATACCTGGACTCCCTTGAATGTGCGGCTGACTGACTGACCTGTTTCCCTCTCATACACCTGGACTAATACTCATAATTCATACTTACCGACGAATCAGAACACCACACCGTCTACTTTGAAAATGTCATTAAGTTAATTCAAATGAATCTTTAAAAAAAAAAAAAAAAAATAGATTTTTTTTAGTTTTGACAAAATTTTCACCATCTGCCAAAGAGCTTCTTTTCGAATCCATGGTTCCATCATACTTATATTCGTGCCATTCAGGCTAGAGACAGATTAAGTGTAATTTCACCAAGCTAAAGTCCCCCTACCTCCATGGCTCTCCTACTGTCGAAATATTTTAGTCTCTTGCCATAATCATTTTTTAAAATTTATGTAAATCAGTCTTTCCTCCTCCTCCTCCTTTTATTACTTCTGATGGATCTAATTCAAAATTTCAGTGTGAACCCTGTTATAGTATCTCTTCCTTTCCACCAACCTCTGTTCTTCAAATTTTTTTTTCATCTTTAGATATTTCCTATTGAATTTAAGCTCCTTCAATTAAAGCTTGTAACCATTTATTCTCAGCTGAAGATATTTTCATTGTGAATGAGTTATATATTTTTATGTTCACTGGATATGAGATGGGTGTTTTTCCCCTGGAAGGGACCCCCCAGCTAAAAAAAAAAAGATGAATTGAGTTTAAAATTAAATCTTTAATTTATAGAATACTGCAAGCTAGTGCATAATTGTTTCATTATTAAATTTTTTTTTTGGAAATGTTTTTGAATACTGCTTATACCACAAAGGCCCTGATTCCCACAATTTCTTTCCTGAGTTTAAAAAAATTATAAAAGGAATATATTTTATTATAATATTAATTTCATGGTTCATTCGTCATTCACCCTACCTTCTCTCCCCAAGCTGGAGTAAGGTGCGTAGCATGCACTTGGAAACAGAAAATAGTAGAAGAATATGACGCAAGTCGCAAAAAGAATCCCAGCCTTAACCTCCCCCTTATACCTGTTTAGTGAGAAACCCGTCAGCAGTCAGGAAAATCCCACCCAAGAGCTTTACGGGGGACCGGCGGACCGGACCCTCACTTACGGCATCTCGTCCAATTTGGTAAGGGGAAATTCATCCCTAGGTGGGCCACAACCCCATAACCCCCTCACAAAAACCCCTCAGTTCAATCCCTATTATGGCACGATACCTTCTCGCATCTTGTGCCAAAAACTCTCATTTCTCCCTCCAGGTATTCCTTACGAGCTCAATCCACTTTTTTTCGGTCTCCCAGCTGGTCGATTCCTTGCACTCTCCCAGCCACTATACATCCGCTTAAACCAATCGACTACCATCTATCCTTTCCACATGACCAAACCATCTGCAATTGTACTTCCATTGGGAATCTCTCATTTACCCCTTTCCTTACACACAACACAACTCTTAATACGTCTCATTCCTCACTTTTTATCAATTCTTTCCTCACACCTAACAGTTTGTCATGCTGAACACATGTACTTTTAGATCGTAATAACTCTTATTCCAGCACCATGAGTCCTCAGCTACTATACAATTATCAGGTAACAAAAACCTCATGTAAAACCCTAGACGCAGTCAAGACCTTTGAGTCCTTTACATCCACCCAACAATATAATTGCAGCTCCAGTCACTTTCTCGCCATTCAACAAGTTTCCTTACTACACTCTGCATCATCCGTTCCACTTTTCGTCCAACATATATTCCGAAATACTTTAAACTTCAGACATTGTTCCAGCTGCTCACCATCTAACATTAACTTCACACCGAGGACTGCCCACTCACACCATAACCTTACTCTTAATCTACATTCTTACTCTTCAAGCCCCTCCTTTACACACCCTTGCCAAATCTCTCTACTAAAATCTCTCTCAAACTCTTCAGATTCGCCACCACAAAACCCAAATCATCCGCATTATCAATTCGCTCTACTCTCATCCATCTCCATCATTCTAAATACCGCGATCCCCTGCCATCTCCACCGTCTGATTCTTTCATAAACCCCATCCATATACAAGTTGACTAACCGAGACATAAACATCCCTGCCTCACTCCTCAACCCACATCCATCTTTCGACTCTCCATTATAGATATACTATATTTATACGATAAATATCATATATCATATAACGATATATAATATATATATATAATATATAGTATAATAGTATCTTTAAATAATTAGGTATATATAATATATAAACTATTTTGATATAATAATAATATTATATTGAGTAAATACACATAAAAGGTTATACAAAAATGCAGTTACCTGAACAAAAATGATGGCGCAGCAATAAAATTGATGAACTGAGTTTATAATAGTAAGAGACAAAGGTAAAACATATGATATGTTAATATGTTAGTTATTTTTCTTTCTTTAAAAGAAATAGGTATTACAAAAACAATTAACCAGACAGACATACACTCTGAAGAAGGTTTAATAATAATAATACATCATCAATATTATTGTCCAATCCAACCAACAGCCAGGTCTGTCTGTCCCTCTCTGAATTTTTACATCAATAAAAGAATAGTCGTGTGTTGACAATTAACTGTGAGTGTGTCCCATAAGTTTTCTTTCCAAGTATTTACAATAAGAAAAGCAATACCATAGGTTCATATAGATCGAATTAAAATTAAATTTATAGGTAACATTTGCAAAGTGTCTCGGAAAAAAATAAGAGATGACTGCTTTACTTCGTTATAACTAGTTCTAAAACCCCGCTACTATACAGGGCTTATATTACTTAACCTGATAGGCCTTCTGTATTTAGTGTCTTAGTGCTCTACGGTATTTGATCTCTGTTCTCCCCTCACACAACCTCAAGGAAAAAACATATAATACCATACTATATATATATTCTTTCTTTCTTTCTTCACCTTCCTCTTTAGCCCCCAAGCTTGGGGCCGGTAAGGGCTGTACAAGCATGCGGAAAAGAAAGCAGTAGGAGAACATGACAAACGTCCGAAAAAGGAAAGCCCATCCTTGAGCCGCCCCCTCCTGTACCATTTAATATAGTGAGGAAGCTTCGTCACAGACAGAAAATCCACCCCATAGAGCATCCATGGAACCGCGACGGCCCTCACTAGTGGTAAATCGTCCAATAGTAAGGGGTTCATTCCGCCTGGCCCGAGGTGCCGCCACAACCATTTGCCCCCATACAAAAAAACCCCGCCATTCTCTACCCTATCAGCACTTTTCTTCCAGCCTCTCCAAAACTCACATTTCTCGTCCTCTCAGACATTCGATTCACCGAACCAATTCCACTTCTCTCTTCGTCTCCCAGCCCGTCAGGTTCCCAACACACTCTCCCAACTATACATCGCTTAACCAACCGGCTATCATCCATCCTTCCGCATGACCAAACCATCTCAACATACGTTTCATTTATTCTCTCATTTACCCCTTTTCTTCACACCACACAAAACTCTCTGAATACGTTTCATTCCTCACTTTATTACATTCTTTTTGCACACTAGCATGCCCTAGATTGTCCATGCTTAGAACACATTGAACTTTGACCTCTATAACTTCTTATTCCAGGACCATAGTCTCACTACCCATACAAAACCACATGGTAACAACATGACCCTCATTGTAAGACTCTAGCGCACTTCAAGACTTAGTCCCTTATACATTCACCAGACGATTTAATTGCTACCCAGCACCTTTGCCTGGCCATTCAACAACTTTCCCTACTACCCCACTCTGCCATCATCCGTTCCTTCTCATTCAATTACATTTACCCTAATATTTTAAACTCAGGACACACTTGCATCCAGCCTGCTCCATCAAACGAAATAGCTGATTAGTTATAATCATCATTCCTCACTTCAAAACCATAACCTTACTCTTACTCTTATCTACGTTTTCCTTCACACCCCTTGCCAAATCCCTCTACCATCCTCTCAACTCTCTCAGATTCCGCCACACCAAAAAACCAAATCCATCCGCAAATACAGGTTAAGTAGGGCAACCCTCCAGTCCTCTCCATCTCCATCATTCTAACACCATATTCCTGCCATCCCCACCCGAATTCTTTCATAACACCCCATCCATATACACAATGAATAACCAAGGAGACATTTAATACACAACCCCTGGTTCTCACCTCCGCCGCATATATAATCTAAACCATAATCACATTGGACACCATTTATTCTACACCCACGCTTGCACTAATCGTCAATACATTACTTTTGTATCCCATGCAAGCAGCGCTTCCACCAACACCAATATATCACTTATATCCTTGCCATAAAGCTTCCCTATTAACTCTATCATACGCCTGTTGTAAATCCTAAAACCCTAAATATAATTTATTCTTCTTCTCCCTCATTTTCTCATATCATTTGTTTCAATGTAAAGATTTGATGCACACATCTCTCCTCTACCACTCCTTAAACGCACCTTGTTCTTCACCAACCAGTTCCCTCAGTCACTCGACGCACTCTTTTCAACAAAATTACCAGCATATATCCTTCCCTACACAACACTCAATAAACTTATTCCCCGATAATTTCTACAATTCCCCTTTTTCCCTTACCCTTACATATATAAGAGGTACTATTACCGCTCTCCTCCAATCCCTTGGAACTATCCCCTCCATAAAAGCTTTTTACAAAACTTCCAATTCCAATCAATCACCATGAGCTCGCCTCCGCTCTTGATCATTTCACTAGTTATTTCATCTATACCTGCAGATTTCACATTCTTCAACTTTCTCACCTACCCATTACCTCCTCCCTTAACCTCAATAACCTCATCCCCAAAAACCTATTCCTTCCTTCTTCCACCATCAAAACCACACACATTCACTAAAACACTTACATTTGTATAGATTAATATTGTGCAGATTTTCGAAGTGTTGTTCCCTTCCACACTCCCCTCACAATCCATTTCATCAGTTACAAACAGCACCATCCCTATTCATATTCTAGCAGATTCCCCCTTATTCTCATTCTTAACCTTTCGGCGCTTCCTTCCAGAAGCCTATTCCCTTTTATGTCCTCATTCACATCCTTTCCGTTTCCAAACTGTTCATTGACCTCTTGTTTTCTCCTACGTCATGCACCTTTTAGTATTTCTTTTTTCCTCCTTATATAATTCTCAAGCAACTTCTTTTGAAAATTTCCATTTTCCAATTTTGCAAATCAGTACAATCAACCACGCTTCCTTTTTATCTTTGAACATCCTTTCATTCACCTCTTCTTCCACCATTCGCTGTTAACAAGTCGCCTTACTTCTACTATAGCAACATCCACCACCACTTCCTTTGCTTACTACTAACTAATTGCTTGCCTTCATTTGCCCCCAGATTTGTATCAATATGAACTTGTTCAACATAATATATAGTATATATAGTATATATACCTATATATCTATATATAGGGATATATAATATATATATATAATATAGACTAATCTATATTATATATGCGTATACGTGAGTGTAATATAATTATATTATATATCACAATACTACTATTTATATTTGCAGGGGTTTTTGTCTTTTACATGATGCGTGATATCATCAGCACAAAGAGATGCGGGCTCAGGTGGGTTCGATCAAGGGGGTGGACTATTGTGGTGGTGTTGTTATGGAATCGACAGCCACAAAACTGGTAACCCCCTTCCGAAATCGGGGCGTATTAAATTATGGTAAAATTATAAGTATTTAAACAATATGTAGGCAAATCGATGTACTATAATTGAATTTGTGCAAATACATTGGAATAAGTATGGTGCGTTTTGTATATTGAAAGTAACTTCTCTCAAAAGAGACGTGCTGATGTGAAGAAGCTCAAATAAAATTGTTGGAATTTTTAAATTTTTTTAAAAAAATCCTCAGCAGTACACAGACCTAGGAGCTAAAATAACCAGTCACAGAATAATTAAAACAGATTTACTGTAACAATCTTATTATTTTTAAAGCAAAGAATTCTTTTTGTATTAATGAAAATCAAGTGACGTGGAGTTTTTGTCTCTGTCGTTTTAATTTGTTAGTAAAGGCAATCAATTAGTTTTTTTTTAACTTTTTTGACTTATTAAGTCTTTCTGTTCATTTTACACACGCTTGTCATTAATCTTATTTTCATAGTATATACTCCTCTTAGAAGATAAGCGTACGTGGTATGTACACACACAATTTTAAAGGCTATAATGTTAAATTACAAGATGAAGATCAAACGCTGTTCTGTTGTATCTTTGGAGGGACATACTTCACCCATTCTGGTACTGGGATATTGACTTTTCTAGTTACAATTTAGTATTTCAAGCTGTCAGTTAAAAGTACTGAACTATAAATGTGTACTTGTCTTCTTACTTTTGTCTCCTAATCTCACGTTCTTAAACAATTTTGTTAAAAATTTATTTCTTTTAATGTTCTTAAAGCAGCGCCATATATATATATATATATATATATAAAGTATATATTATAAAAAAATATAAAATACAAATACAAGATTGAAATATACATTTTAAGGCATAAATATATATATAATATATATATATATTATATTATATATATATATATAATATATAATATATATTTTTTTTTTTTTTATTTATTTATTTTACCAACGACAATCGGGGGAAAGGTTACTATTTTATTGTTTTTCCCCGACCAGTGGGCCCATACAAAGTGGAAAGTGTGCACAGTTATCAGGGTGAAAGTAACCCCAGCCTCAGTCTGAACCAAGTCAAGATATTCCAGCCATCGGTGGGCATGGCTAGGCTCTGGACTCACAGACCTACTGTGCGTGAGGCGAATAGGAATGTAGGTGTCTGTATGTGTATTAAAGGTTGTACCGTTGTATGTGTTGGCTAAGGATGAGTGAGGTGAGGGTATTGAGATTAGTGTATTAATACACTATGCCGTAAACTGTAATGAATTACAGAAAATCTCCTACAAACAGCAATTTTTCGTGTCCGTCCTGGTGACTAGTCGAAAGTACAAATACCGTTTGAACGAGGACTCGAACCTCACACGACCCTAGACGTGCCAAACGCACCAACTTCAGCCCTGCGCCACCGAGACTATATATATATATATATATATATATAATATAATATTATATATATATATATATATATATATATATATATATTATATATATATATATATATATATATATATATTATATATATATAATATATATAATATAATATATATATATATATATATATAATATATATATATATATTATAATAATATATATATGATATTATATATATATATATATCTTCCTCTTCTCAATTACTTTACAATTAATATATATTATCAATCTCAATGATCTAGAATTAAACATTCGCAAATGTAAAATGTACATATTTATATATTCTTCCCTCGTCTCAATTACTTCACATATAATAATATTTATTATCAGTCTTAGAGATTTGGAATGAAACTCAGAAAGTAGAGTTAATGACTTCAGTTTTTCTGATGGTCACATGAAGGAAAACTTTCCTTTCTTTGGTCAGGGGAAATTGTGTTACATGTATATCATAACCAAGTGGATTAAAGTGCAAATATAATCTAAGCTTGATAGCAAGCCCTGCTTCGGCTCAATTCATTTGGAAATTCAAGGCACTAAGAACGTGGTTTCGCATTCAGATTAACGGACCTTCCTATGCTAAAAGAATGAGTGTGTGTGATTTTGTATGTTATAATAGATTGTTCTGTTGTATGTGTTGGCTTTTTTTAAGTGATGTGTGGATATTGAGATTACCATCTATTATCTTCTTTCTTATATTTTTTCATTTTTCTGTATTTTCCTTTTCCTTTTTTTCTTTTTCTTTCTCTTTCTTTTCTTTTTCTTTCATATTTTTATCTTTTTTCTTTTCTTTTTTTTTTACTTTTTCTTTTTTTGTTGTATTGTACAATCTTGGAACTTTTTAAAATTATTGATTAATTATTATTACTATTATTATTATTACCGTATTATTATTATTATTATTATTATTATTATTATTATTATTATTATTATTATTATTATTATTATTATTATTATTATTATTATTATTATTATTATTATTATTATTATTATTGTGGATATTAATATTATTATTATTAAACTCAGGTCCTCCAGGTACAGGCAAGACTCTACTGGCTAAAGCTACTGCTGGAGAAGCAAATGTTCCATTTATCTATGTCTCTGGTTCCGAATTCTTAGAAATGTTTGTCGGAGTTGGTCCCTCAAGAGTAAGTTTGTGATCAATTTTGGTTATAATTTCAAACCACACTTTCTACAAACATTACAAGCATTTCGTATTTGAGATCGTGTCTTCTTAAGTACTTGACAGATAAAGGGTTAAGTAATATCTAACAGTTGTAATTCTACTTTTATTAATGACAGATATAGCAAAACAGCAACTACAAAAATTTGTGTATATTTTAATGTAATTTCAAAATATTTTCGTTCTAAAAATTGAGGTCTTTGTAGATGGTGTTGTTTGTTTGGGGATTTCATAGACTAATAATATAGATAGAGGATACTTAATACTTTTGTTTTAAGGTTAGAGACATGTTTGCTACCGCTCGAAAGAACGCTCCGTGCATATTATTTATGGATGAAATTGACGCTGTTGGTCGAAAGAGGTCAGGAAGAAGCTTTGGCGGCCATTCTGAACAGGAGAACACTTTAAATCAGCTACTAGTTGAAATGGATGGTTTGTAATAAGTATTTGGTTTTGTACCTGTAGTTAATTTAGTATAGATAGTGACTGATATGTTATTATTTTTATTCGTAGCTCCTTACCTGCAAAAATTATAAACTTTATAATCATTTTCTAATAATGTAGCTTTTACGTAGCTTACCAGTTTTCTCCAATATTAAATTTTCTTTAATACATTGTAATATCCATGAAAATTGCTTTTTTTTTCGTAATGTTCTCCAAATAAATTGTTTTGAATGTCCAAGAGGGCTTAAAATTGTAATTTTAAAACTTTATTAACTTTGCAATTTTCAAATTATTTTAATTAATGTATGAGTTTATATATTTGTGGTGATTTTATTCTAACCTCCCTAATGTAGCTCTTTTAATATTGGTTTGCATTTCTACTGCTAGTAATTTTAGGTCGCAACCATAAGTTGAATTTTTTTAAAATATATCCTTCCACTGTACTGAAACTAAATTTTTGACTCATGTATTTATTATTATTGCAAGTAGTAATAGGATTTTTTTTAATAACATTTAAATTGCATAATACCTTGTTGAATGTAAGAGCTCTGATGCGTAAAGGCTAAATTGTTTGACACTTTGTGTTTGTAAATATAAATAAAGCTGCTTGGTTTAGGAATGAGCTGTTTTTAATAAAATATTTTTATTTTGAAAGGTTTTAACACAACTTCAAATGTCGTAATTTTGGCGGCAACCAATCGAATGGACATTTTGGATAAGGCTTTGTTAAGACCCGGAAGGTTTGATCGACAAATTTACGTTCCTCCTCCCGATATCAAAGGGCGTGCTTCCATATTTAAAGTTCATTTAAAACCACTTCTCACAGACCTAAATAAGGAAGAGTTGGCAAGGAAGTTAGCAGCTCTTACGCCAGGCTTTACTGGTAAGTTGACTATATATATATATATATATATATATATATATATATATATATATATATAATATATATATATATATATATTATATATATATATATATATATATATATAATATATAATATATAATATAATATATATATATATATATATATATATATAATATATATATATATATATATAATATATAATATATATTATATATATATATATATATATAATATATATATATATATATATATAATATAATATATATATATATTAATATATATATATATATATTTCTTTCTTTTCTTTCTTTCTTTCATCTACCTCTTTTTCCCAAGACTGGGAGTAAGGTGCGTTACATGAATCAGAAAAGAAAAGCCAGTAGAGAATATGACAAAAGTCGTAAAGAAAGTCCAGCCTTACCCCTCCCCCCTCTGTACCAAATCAGTGAGAACTTGTCCGCAGACAGAAAATCCACCCTGAGCTTTCACGGGACCGCGACGGGCCTTCACTATGGTAAATCGTTAATGTGGGGTTCAATCTCTTGGCCCAGGTGGGCCCCAACCATACCCCTCACAAAAACCCTGCCATTCACGTCCTATTAATGCACGTTTATTCTCTCTCGCCTCTGCCAAACTCACATTTCTCCTCCTTCAACATTGTTTATGACTCAAATCCACTTTTTTCTCGATCGCCAGCCGGTCGGTTCCCACGACACTCACCACTATACATCCGCTTTAAAACCAACCGACTATCTTCCATCCTTTCCACATGAACCAAATCCATCTCAACGTACTTTCATTTATTCTTCTCATTTTATCCTTTCTTCACACCACATAACTCTCTAATACGTTTCATTCTTCATTTTATCAATCTTTTCACACCTAAAACACGCCGCCCCTAAGATTGGTCCATCTGAAACATTAAACTTTTAGATCTATACTTCATTCTTATTCAGACCATAGTCTCACTACTATACAATAAACAGGTAACAACATACCTGTTCATGCAAGACCCTAGCGCACTCAAGACTTAGTCCCTTTACATTCACCAACGATTTTAATTGCACCACCACCTTCCTGGCCATTCACAAACTTTCCTACTACACTCTGCATCATCCTTCCCTTCCTCATCCAACATATTCCCTAAAATATTTAAACCTCAGACACCTGTTCCACTGCTCACCATTCTAACATAACTTCAACACTGAGGACTGCCTCACTCACAACCATAACCTTACTCTTTCTAACGTTTTACTTTCAAGCCCCTCCTTTTACACACCCTGGCCAATCTCTCCAATCTTCTCAAACTCTCCTTCAGATTCACAACAAAACCAAATCATCAGCATATAATAGTAGGCACCCTCCACTCACCTCATTCTCCATCATTCTAATACCATTTCCTGCCACCCCAACCTCTAATTCTTTCATAACCCCATCCATATACAAATTGAATAACCAAGGGGACATAACACATCCCTGCCTCACTCCGCTATTAATATTAAATCAATCACTTTTGACCATTTATTCTTGCACACGCTTCACTATCGTCATACATACTTTTGATTCCATTCAGAAGCCTACTACCAACACCATATATTACTAACACCTGCCATAGGGCTTCCCTATTAATACCTATCTACGCCCCTGTTACAAATCCTAAAACCTAGATACAATTTATTATTCTTCTCCCTCATTTCTCAGTCATTTGTTTCAATGTAAAGATTTGATCCACACATCCTCTACCACTCCTAAACTCACCTTCAGTCACTCGACCCACTCTTTCTTTCTTTAGAAGAGGAGAGAGGTGATGGATGTATTTAGAAAGGGCAAATTTGATTTGCTCATTGTGACTGAACAAAGATGAAAGGAAACGGTGAAAATGAGTTGTGTGATGTGAAATGTATATGTGCTGGTGTGGAAAGGAATGAGAGGGGGAGAGAAGGAGTTGCAATTTTTGATGAGTGTCTTGTGGTACAGAGCTATGTTAGACTTTGTGTCTGTGAGCACTAGAATTCTAATGGTTAAATTTAAGTTTGAAAAGGTCAAGGTATGTGTTGGGTTGTGACGTATGGTCCATCTGTGGGAAATGTTGAAGAGTAACGATTTTCTGGGTATAATCTGAATGAATGTTTTGTTGGAGTGAGTAGGATTTCAGATTGATAGTGTTGGGGGACCTAAATGGTTGGATAGGTGATCAAAAAAGACATGGTATAACAGGTGGTTTTGTTGCGTCGGGAGAAAATGAAAATGGATAGAAGGTGTTGATTTCTGTGAGGAGAGAGGTAATGGTGTGTAAGTAATACTTTCTTTAACACAAGAGTATCCATGAAGTATCTAGAGTTTATGTAAGGTAGAGATGGTAATGGAAGTGAAAAGTAATGATTGTTTTTTTTTTTGTTTTAATTTTTTTTTTGGGAAGAAGGAAATGTTGAAGTATGTGTTGATGTTTAAATCAGTGAGGATTAGGAATGGGATTATCGATCATTTTATGTTGTTTCTATGTAAAATTAAGTAGTGGGGGCTTGGATGGAGAAGAAGATGAGAGGAAGGTGAACGGAAGGAAGTGGGTGAAATAAGAGTGAGAAGTTAAGGTGAACAAAGTAATAAGGGATAAGTATCTAGTCGCTTGCAAGTAAATCGTTTAATTTGTAAACAAAGTTTAAACTGAACAAATCTGGGAGCAAATGAAGGAAGCAATTGTTAGGCAGTGCATAGGAAGTATGTGGATGTGCTAAAGTAAGGAAGTAAGAATGTTTAACAGTGAGTGGTGGGAATGAAGAGGTGAAGCCGTTAAAGTAAAAAAAGAAGCGTGTTGAATGTACTAAAAGTAAAAATGAAGTTTTCAAAAGAAAGATGTTTTGGAATTATATAAGAGGAAAAAAGAAATACTAAAAGGTGCATACATAGGAAGAAAACAAGAAGGTAATGATACATTTGAAAGGGGATGAACGGGAACTTTTACAAGGAATAGGCAGCTCTTCTGGAAGGAAGCGCGAAAGGTTAAGAATGAAAATAAAGGGAACCTGCTTAAGAAAATGAATAGATACGGTGCTTGTTGTAACTGATTGAAAAATGGATGTGAGGGGAGTGTGGAAAATGAACACTTCGAAAATCTGTAATAATATTAACAGTAATGAAGAGGTGATAGTGAATGTGTGTGGGTTTGATGGTGCAAGAAGGAATAGGTATTTTGGGGATGAGGTCTTACAAGGAGGAGGTAATGGGTAGAGTGGAGAAAGTTGAATGGTAAATCTGACTGCAGGTATAGATGTAATTAACTGGTGAAATGATCAAAGAACGGAGGCGAGATGGTGATTGATTGGATTTGGAAGTTGTGTAATAAAGCGTTTATGGAGGGTATAGTTCCGAGTGATTTTAACTCGTGGATATTTTTCCAACCTTGAAGAACTAAGGAGACTATTTGTAGCTTTTCAACTAATGGCTATATGTTTACAGAAACTGCAACTTCGCAACCGAGACCTTTTGCAACCCTCCAGATACAGGGAGCCCCTCACATCCTTGAATCGAGGGGCTAATGACAGAGGTGGTGCAGCAATTCTGATTCACGGATCTGTCCCATGTCCCATTCACTCAAATTCCCTTCTCAACTCCGTTACATGCCGTAGCAGCTTGAATTCAACTTGAAATACCCATTATACTGTGCTCAATGTATCTAGCACACAGCTGTACATATTCCAAGGTGGACCATGTCAATATGTTTAGGAGTCTCCCGACGCCCATACTTTTCCTCGGCTACTTTAACCTTAGCACACTGAGATGTCTCAACACGGGTCTTCCAACTTTCGAACGTTTTTATATAGACATTTTTTCTTGTGTCGCATCTCATTGTGTTCTATTTCGGCTATCGATCTCTTCGGGTGGGAAAGGTCACCTTTCCTTTGTGGGAGTGACCATGCCCCATCGTCATTCCTTTTTTCAGCCTTAGTCCGCAGCAACAACCTTATTCTAGCTGGTGGTGACGACATATTGGATTGGCCTACCTTTCATCAGGCCACTTACTTTTCCACCCTTCCTGCAACAACATTGTTCCCGTTTCTGGCGGACGCCTTCAGCGAATTTAATGGCGACGTTTGGGAATCGCAAATCAACTGCTCCTTGGTGGAACCAAGAATGTGCTTGGGCTATTCGTGAAAAGCGGAGACTCTACAAGTTGTACAAACAAATCCCCACTCCTTCCAATTTGATTCCTATTAAAGCTGCAGACAAACAAGGAAGCAATATTTCCGCAACTACGCATCCACCTTTAATTTCTCCTACACCTGTATTTTTCGGTCTATAAGGTTGTGCGAAAGATTTCCAGAAAACACCATTCAAACCGCCCTGTACTTTTTAAATATGGCCCACAGACCTCAGATGTTATCTTTGCTCCCGGGATAGTTGCTGATGAGCTAGGCTTTCACTTTGCTCCCTGCTCCGGCGAGTCCTGTATCGTGAACCGTTTCGCTATGACCGCTTACGAGTACGGACCTTAGACTTTTCGGTTCCGCCTGAAGAGGACCCTTATTACAACATACTATTAACCAGAGCGGAATTTCTTGAAGCCATAAAATTTTACAAGATGGAGCGCCTGGCTCTGAAAGTTTTTTCCTTTCAGATGCTACGGCATGTTCATCCGACACCCTCGGCATTCCTCCTCAGTCTATTTAATGAAATTTGGGTGGAGGGTGTCTTCCCTTCTGTTTGGTTGACAGCATATATTCCCATTTCAAAACCTGGAAAGGACCTAACTACTGCAAATAATCATATACCGATTTCATTGACCTGCGACACTTGCAAGCTGATGGAGAGAATGGTGGCCTCCCGTCTTGTTCCCACGCAAGAACGGCTCCATGCATTTTCTGACCATCAGTTTGATTTTCTTTATCATCGTTCAACTCGGAATCCTCTCCTTCGTTTGAATCACGACATACGTGCAGCATTTGCTTCTCATGAAATGACCCTGGCCATTTTCTTTGAGCTTGAAAAGACATATGAGGTGAAAAGACATATGGATGAGGGTTTTGCAAAACTTCACTCGTTGGGTCTAAGGAGGCAACTCCCCCCTCTTCCTTCAGTTACTGATGTCAGATCGTTCGTTTCGAATCCGTTGTGACCCCACACACTAGCGAAGTTTTGTCATGGTTTGAAGGGTGCTGCAGGGCAGTGTGTTAAGTGTGTTTCTTTTCGGAATAGGCTTCAATGGAGTAGTGAATACCATCCCACACTCAGTCTGCAGCTCCATCAATGTCGACGATTTTGCACTTTGTCACTGAAGCAAGGCTTCTTTGCACGGAGCGTCTGCTTCAGCTGGCCATTGACAGGGTTTCATGGTGGTCGGATACTCTCGCTTCCCTCTTTATCCCTCTATGATTCCCCCATCTGTGTGGAGTCTACGGTGAGATTCTTGGTTCTGTTGCTCGATGAGCGCCTTATTTACCTCCCTCACATTAATCATCTCAGAACTAGTTGCCATCGTTCGTTGGATCTATTACGGTACCTCACCTCTAAGACTGGATGTGGACAGAAAGAGCATGCTCCATCTTTACATCATGCTGGTACGGGCGTAGCTGGTTGTGTTGTGCCATCTATGGGCAGGCAATCCAGTCGTACCTCCGTCTTTTTGACCCATTTCAGAACGAAGGTCTGAGGATAGCAACAGGAGCATTCCGACCTTCTCCAGGGTGACCCTGTAGGTGGAGGCGGGGGTGACGCCGTTGTCCCTGCGGCGAGAACAGCTCATGTGGTCGTATTCATGTTCCTGTTTAATCAGCCTTTCTTCCTTAATAGAATACGTCCCCCGCAATTATTCTTACTTGGCGTTTACTGGGATTGTGAATTTCATATTCAGTTTCCTTGACCTGCCTCCGCAAGCAGTCATGCAGGATGCATTCAATACTGCATGATTACAGTATGCATTCAATGCTTCTTATGCAAAATGAGTTTATGCACTCCCCGTTGTATGCTTCGGGATACAATTGTTAATGATACACAGTCAGCGAAGTTGAGGGGTTCTTTTCTGTCCCATAGGGAAGTTCACACAAACTTGATCGCTGTCTACACTAACGGCTTCAAAACGGATGAGGGAGTGGGAGCTGCTTGTTTTTCCGGACTTCACCGTACCTCACACTGCTACCTGTATTCTCAGCCGAACTGGTAGCGGTGGCTACGGCAGTACACAGAATTTCACACTAGTGGGTAATTACACCATATTCACAGATTCCAGAAGCACCCTTCAGGTGTTGTTTGACCAGTCTTCAAGAGACCCTTTTGTCTATACCATTCAGAGATTCCTCTGCTCGTTGCACCCGTGTGGATGTTTTGCAGAACGAGTAAGCCGACAGGGAAGATTCGAATTGACCAGCTTTGATTTTTACATCACCATTCGTCGAGGTTTTCTTTCATTCTGGCCGGAATGTTGGGCGGAGGATGATCGTTGAGCCAAGTGCTATGTAATGTCAAGACCCTCATTGGCCGCTGGTCATTTTTATACAAAAGAAATTGCCTCTTAGAGGCTAAACCCTCACCTCGCCCCTGTGTTAACCTTTCGACGCCATCATTCTGCTGCCAGTCGTCTTCAACTCGGTGCCGCCTCGATGCAAAACTTGCTTTCTTCATTTCTACTCTCGATGTGTTTTGATCTATTATATGTATACTGTATTCATTATTATTATGATTTTATATTACTATGATTCATATCTCATTATTGGACTTACAGAATCATTATTCAATTATTCATTTAAAATTTTGCTGCATTGTCCGGGTCTCAGAGGAATCGGAACGCCGTTCCAGCCTGTTTCCCCCAAATCGAACCCTGTTTATATGTAGTATATTTATAGAGAACCTAGGGTAATTAATATATATACGTATATTATTATATATACTAATTATATATATATACTTCTACTATACTATATACTATTATACATATAATACTTTATGTTAATAGTTATATATATATATATATAATTATATATATTATAAGAGCGTAAGGGAGGGAAATACAGGGTCATGGTGTGTACACATGTAACCAGCGATGAGCCAAACAATCGCTGATCAGCGCGTTGTATATATTTTGGGTTTTAATACATTAAATCACGCTACGTTCATGGGTGTTTTTTTAGGTGCTTTTTTTTATTTTTTAATTTTTTAGATTTTATTGATTTTATTTTGTTTTATTTATTTATTTATTTTTCGCGGAATTTTCCCCCCCCCCCCCTTAAGTGCAGAGGCGTGCGTTTCGGAGCTTCACCAACGCTTTTTTTGCGGTCCTTAACCGCAAGAGCCCCTGCCGAGCCGCGCCGAACCGCGCAGCACCGCCACGCCGCGCCCACCGCCATCTTGCACACACACCGGACCGTCTTTTCGCAACTTTTTCGCATCCTCGCTTTTTCTTTACCTACATTACCTTCATGGTTTGCCTTTTTAATCCCCGAAACTAGTTCATCCAGCTTTATTTCACGATATTAGCGAGATCATGTAAGCAGTACTTTCTTTCATATCCACGAAGTGCATCCATTAGGCCACATACACTCACCCTCTCCTGTGCACACACACACACAATCTCTATCGCCTGACGATTATCTAACCATCCCCGAGTCCACTCTCCTACCCCGTTCCGTGTTATCCGTGACTCTCCCTCCCGTTCCAGTTTCACGCGGTCTATCTCTCATATACCCACTTCCATTCACCGCTGCACTGCCTTATATCCTGTCTGTGGGCTCCTCCAATACGGACTCTTTCCTTATGTAGTTTATATAGCATAGTTTATGACTGAATACTTATTTCGAAATCTTGGATTGGCTTAACTATTAGGCCTATGGTTTTATACACGTCCACCGCTTGTGCCCGACTTCAATTATTATACGTGTTATATTAATACGTATTAAGTATGATGATAAAGACCTAGTTGTCTATCAATGTTTAGGCTAGTAATCTCGATTACTTAACGTTCACTTCTGCTAAATACATTACCAACTACATAATATAAGCTCATCGAGTACTCACCTACTACTAATCACTTAACCGCATACACTAGCCGAGATACAGGACTACGTACTCCAATCCATCCCGCACATTTATTCCTACGCTCCCATGACGTGACCACGATGCCAACTCTGCATCTCCCACGCCCTGCCCACCATCGAGAATCCTGCTCAACACGGCCCTAGAAGTATACCACCCGCCCGTACCGTCCCCTGTATCATAAAACCCGCTTCCACTATGGGATAGACACCAATCCATACATCCCAAAGCAAAATCCTCGGAGAATCAAATATACCATCAATATATATATTACTGTCCAATCCTTTGCCTTAAATACCCCCCTTATTAATATTATAGTATATAAGTATATAATATGATGCCCCTCTTGTGCTCTTCTGTAAGGTTTCACAGGTCTCCCGAACCCTTTGCGCGTCCTCTTGAAAGTCGCCGCTCACCACATGCTCATTTATACTTACTAGCCAATTGTATATGCACAGACATTTGCGCAACATGTATATGCATCGATGCGTATGCGCTCTCATCTTTCTGAGACGAATCATCTCCCCACCCGCACAGCGAATAACATTAAATTGCGGCGAATTTAAAAAAAGTGCACCTAATATTTGTCACTGACCGAACTGGAACTCGACCCGTAACCTCTTAAAGGAAATGCTATAGCGACTTAACAGATTGCTGTTCGCCTAAATGCGCCAGATATATAAGCTAAAACATTAGTCCTTCACATATAAAGCGGCTTTTATGCGATAGCAAAAATGGATTTGGCAATCAGCTATTTCCATACTTTTCCCAAATTTAAATCTGGAAATTTTATATCAATGTTTTCCATTTTGTATTATATATATATATTATATAGTATATATATTATATACTATTTTATATTAATATTATTGTCATAGCTGAGGAAGATATTATATTACAATATACAGATCTAGATGAGAAGACATCAAGCGTCACCACGAGTATACTAGTTACTATACCTAGCACCCCTGCACTTACCATTACCCGGCCGCTCCTTATGCCTATATTATATTATCTACGTATCTATATAGTAGCTAATATATATTTTATATACTTATATTATAATTACAACGAGAGAAAGAGAGCTTAGAGTAAACCGCTCATCATTCCATACCAACACCATACATACATTCCGAACTTATGCACAACACCACACACACACCACACACCCGTTTACGACATTTATAGTACTACACACACCCTAGGCCTACTTAGTATTACACACATACACCCACAAAGAGACTTACACTCACACCTACACCCCATAGACACATACACACTCACACATGCGCCTAGCATCATACACCCTCCCTATTTAACACAACCCACCTTCCGGTTACCAACCTTGCATGTGATACATACCTCATCCCGTAGCTCAACTAACATCTACACACACTATGACACTATGACACTTATACACCCACCCTAGATAAATACACCCACCCTAGCTCACAGCTACATATCGCTACACATATAAAACATACACCCACCCATAGATACTTTATACACCCTAGCTCACACCTACATCCACGCCTACACACACCGTATGACACTTCATGCAACCAACGCCAACGCCCGCCTTTAGCACTCATTCTATTTTACACACACACCCGACTAGGCTCATTTTATACACACACATAACACCCACCCCATAGGCACTTAAGCTCACACCTCTACACCTACACACACACAGAACACACATAACACACACACACATACGTATCCATATATACACACACACCCTACCTCACCAACCCAACCCTAGACATACACTTATACAAACATACACCCGCCCTAGCTCACACCCACATACACAGCTCTACACACACACACATGCTGAGTCCTGTTAATATATCTATATATTAGGTACATTGTCATATTATAAATCATGAGTGTAAACACAAATGTCGAAAATGGTCTTAATTTTCGAGTTGTTGAAAGATAGGCTACTATATATAGTATTATATACTAACTAACGTATAAAAATACGATACCTATACTTTATATAATAATATATATTTACTAAAAAACTATATTATATTATAATATACTTAATAATTAATTATATACTTATTAATATCTACTATATATGTAAAGTTGATATTTATAATGGTTCGAGCTTATTATATTATAATATAATATATCTATAATACAGGGTAAAATATAATGAGATCTTTTTGTTGTATCATATTATTATTAGGTATATATATCCTTTATTTAATACCATGATATTCTCTAAGGTTCACGTTCTTCTGTCTATTCCGTTGTTCTAATCCTCTCATGACCGCTTCCCGCAGACCGCCCCAGCGATATACCAAGTTCAAAGCGCCTACGTAATTTATTATCACCTGAGTCTGCTTTCGCTTACTTCTTTTATACACTTCCTACCATTCGTAAGATCGTGGATTATGTACTCCCCCAATGCAACGATGTTCTTCACTTAATACTATTTTCGTGTATTTCCAACCATTACGTGGCGCTGCGCCTCCATCCGTCTCGTCCTTACATTTAGCTTTATATATAAAATTATTATAGTAAATCATTGATTAATTTATGGTTTTATATATTATATATATTAATATATAATCATTATATCTCTTACTAAGTATATATTATTGTCTCTCCTATATTATAATTATGCCCCATATACATATTATCTTATCTATCATTAATAGTTTACCTTTATTATAATCTATCAGTGCCGGAGTGAGGAGTTATACCTCATTACATTTCGAGTATGTTTATAGTTTATTCTATCTTTAAAGTCCGTAACTTAGAACACACATATACGCTTTTACTTAAAATAAAAATGAGTCATGGATCAAGGAACGGTATTTCATCAGGTTCATTTGGGGGTAAAACCCCATCAGCGCACCTATATCAATCACTTGACTGAGATTCGAGTACTGATGGTCGTCGTAGTCTACACTTCTAAAAAAGCCAGCGAAAAGCTGAGCAATGGGATAAACATTAAATTAGAAAGTCTATTTAAAGACCTTTTATACAATATAACAGATAATGAAAAAGAATGAGGAAGGGAGAAAAGAAGAAAAAGCCAGCAAAATAAAGACATAATCATTTTATTATACTACAATTGTACGAATTTTATTAAAAACATATACAATTTACAAAGCTGTAAATCAGTAAAACAGTAAATCAATGAGAGGTGTTATTGACTCTAGCATACAAAGCGTTAGTATGCTTCTTGTTTTTAACTGCCCTATTACTGCTTTAACTCATATGTTTTTACTGCTTTAACTCAATATAATTATATTAACATTACATACCTCTAAAATAGCAGTTAAATCAGGTTAATATCAATTAGAGGCGGCTGTTACCTAGCCAACAAAGCGGAATCCTAGATTAGTATGCTTATCTGTTTTCTGACTAACTTTACTGCGTTCTTATAACTTCATATGTTATTGTTACTGCTTAACTCATATATTTATTAACATTACATACCTTTAAAGCAGTAAATCAGTAAATCATTAGAGGGTGTTATCCTGAAGCAACAAAACGGGAATGATATATAGATATGCTTTTGTTACTGCCAATTTACTGCTTTAACTCATATGCTTTTACATGCTTTAACTCATATACATTTCCATTAACATTATCATACCTATAAAGCCAGTATAACTTCAGCTAAATCAATAGATGGTGTTTACCAGAGAACAAAGGGATTAGTTATGCCTTTTGTGTTTTACGTCTGCTTTAATGCTGCTTTCTGCCTTAATCTTCATATGTGTTAACTGCTTTTAAGCCTCATATATTTGATTTAACATCTACCAGACGCTTAAAGCCAGGTAAATCAGTAATTATGAATAGAGCGTGTTACCTAGCAACAAAGCGGGATAATCTAGTTAGGCCTTTGTTGCGCTTTACGCTTTATCTGCCTTTAACTTCATTATGTTTTACTGCTTTCTAACTCATAGGCCTGCTACTGCGCTGGCTTCAACTCAATCACATACGCTCCTCCTGCTATATTCCTGTTATTAAAACCATCTATGTGTTTTTTATTTTTTTTTAATACCTTTCTTTGTTAAATTGCACCTTGATTTATTTCTAAGTTTCTTGGACCTTGATATTTAGCTCCTTCGATATCCCGTATCAAGGTCTCACTTAAGAATATTATTTGACCTTCTTCTATAATAAGTTCTGTGAGAATTTAAGTGAGATAAATAATGTCTTGAGCACATGTAGTAATCTAACGCAGTTTATCTGTTGTAGGAACTGTATGTGAATTAATTCCTAACATGATGGTCGTTGTAGGGTAATTCTACTTTCCTAATACTTGAGTTTCATCTGTATGAAACATATCCTTAATTTCACACCTACCTCTTCACAGCCTACACACACACACACACACACAACAATCACACACACACCACACACACACACACACACACATTACACACACCACACACACACACACACAACATCACATACACACATACACATACACCTACTAATATTTTGATGTCTCAACTTTATTACCTCAGCTTAGATGACTCATACCTTGTTTGCCTCTAACTTGATTTACCTCAAAACTTCGATTTTAGTTTTGATGCTTCAACTTTGATGTCTCAACTTTGTAACCTCAGCTTTGATGACCCGCTTTGATGTTTTCACTTTGTTGTCTCAACTTTGATGACTCATCTTTAATGTCTCAGAGCTCTTTGATGACTTCATGTTCAGAAAAATAAGTCCCTTACTTGGACTACAGAAGAAGTAGAAGAAGAAGAAGAAGAAGAAACAAGCTTTAAGTTATATTAAAAGAAGAAGAAGAAGAAAGAAGAAGAGAGGATAAGATTAAGATTAAAGCAAGAAGCAAGAAGATGAGAAGACCTTATGATGTGAGGACAATGAAGTAGTAAGTAGTTATTATATTACTCGATCTTACGAGCAGTCTCGAAATCATAACCACACAGTCTTACATACACATATCTACTATTATTTTTCATTTTTTTTTTATAACAATCTTCACCAACAAAGTCTTGTATCTTAGAGAACAGCTCTACATTTACCAAAGTCATAATAATCTAAACAGTACTACGTCCAGATTAAAAAACGTTACAAAGTTACAACGACTCTTATAATTTTCGCATAATCTGACAGCGATGAGAAGATTTACATTTTCATGTATTAACATGTGTCGTTACCTTTTTTTGATAAAAAACATTTTTGTTTTATCAAAACACATTTTTGTTTATGTTCGTCGAAGAAAATAACAAAGTTTTTGTTTTCTGAAAAACATTTTGCTTTTTTGATGAAAAACCCATTTTTTTTGGAAAAAACATTTTGTTTTTTGAAAACATTTTTAAAAAACATATTCTAGAAAAAAAAATGTTTTGTTAAATTTCCCGACAGAAAATAACCATATTTTAGGGACCATAAGCCAATAAGGCAGTATAACGACACTACAGCAAACAGCCACCAGAAGGGGTCTCCCATCCACCCTTCACCCTCCCCCCTTTCGTTGTCCATTTACTGATCTTTTACTGGCTATACTCGAACTATACTTATTTTATTAACTAGACACAATATAGCTATAACCTACATTTCTTCTTTTCACAAAACTTAAAGCATGTTCATCATATAACACCTATGTTTGTTTTAACTACTCGCCTTACATAAACGACGAGCACTAATAACAATAAATTTTTGCATACTATAAAAACCTATTAAATAATAAAAAACAAATAGATTGTTTTATCTTTTGAATTGTTATAGAAACTAACTATGAGAAACACCGCTTAAAGACAGGGACTTATATATTTAAATACAAAGATTTGTTTGGTGTGGATAATCTTTCAAATTTTTACAAGAAATCAAAATCAAATTTTTAGTGATAATATAATGCTAATATTTATAGATATAAAGTTTCTTAATTAATAAATCATTATCTATATATTACTAATATCAGTAATAACCTTACTCTATATATAGAGAAGCGATGCCCATATTCATGCAACACAAGTAAATTGTATTTAGTTAATAATAAATATATATATAGATATTTCTAACTGCTTATTAACTACTTATTTACAGGTTATCTTAATAAGATATATATGTTTAAATATAATCACATATTAATCAAGAAATGGCAATGCTAGTAAGATTTAATATATTTCATATATTTATATACTAGAATATTAACAAACTAAATAAATTATTAAAAATTATTTATATAGATAAATTTTTAATTATATACTATAAATAAATACATTAATAATTTTAACGTATATACACTCATCAGCATTATATTTAAAGCCCTATACCTAAATAAAAACAGTTAAAATTCCAGTAAAATATAGTGCAAATATATTAAAACGAGACTCACAATGTTGTTTACATAAAGGTATTGTTTAAAAAATATACAGAAACAACATTACACATACACAAGTTTTTTAACTATATATAATATTATATATATATATATATATATTATATATATAATAAATTATTAATATAATAATATAATATATACTAAGTATACTATATATATTATATATATAATAGTAATCTATATATTAACGAGATATACAATGTTGTTTTACATACAGATTATCTTTAAAATATTACAGAACAACAAGTTTTTTAAAATATATATATATATTACCGTTACATCAGCTATACTATATAAGCTATATATATGAGTATAAAAGTGTTAACTCATTCATATTATATATTATAACACCTAACGCATATATATAAAATATATTTATCATTAAGGTTGTATATAGCTTATATAGTATGTATATTATATATATTTATATAAATAAATATATATATATTTATGATATATTATATATATATATATACTGTACTCTTATATATATAATATTATAACTATATCTAATATTATATAATAAGTATTATATATATTAAATTACATTGACGACAGAACACATGGATGAAGTTTGAATAGAGACCACCTGAGTGTATTCTCTCTATATCAAGTCTCCGAAACCTCCTAATTCCTTTGTGAAAAATAACATAGGAATAAATATCTCGAGATGTACAAACCGTTCTATTCAACAGCAGTATTACATAAAGCCTCTCAATAGAATTTAGACGATTTTTCTTCATGCCATAATGAGGATAGCGTAAAAGTTCTGTTTCAAAACATAGTGTCGCCAGCAAGCCTGCTATACATACAATATTATATAATAGTTTTCGCCTCATACTTTTCTAGTGTATAAATCTCACTAAAAAAATACCAAATTCTACCCATGAGGCGTTAGATATTTAATGTTATATAATTCGATCAAGTATGTCGACAGTTGTCAAGAGCATTAATATTCTTCTCTTTACTTTTTTAACAAGGTTGTATATTTCTCATTGCGAAATTAAACAGAACCCTATGTCTTGTACGTATGAATTGTGTTAGCTGGAGTTAAGGATAATTAACAACCACAGTTAATTAACGTACATCTAAATACTTTAAATCTCCAACTTATGGCGCAATATGAGAAAGTCAAAACAATCTTTATTCTATTTAATACCCCTCTCGCCTTCGTTTCTAATGGGTATTTCACTTATATTAAAACTTATATGATAAATATTCAAACTCAAAACTCAGCCTATACCCATTCTTCCACGGTATCAATAATATTACAAGGAGAATGTCTTCAATCAATTATATCATGAAAAACAAAGATTTTGTATCATGTTATCACATATATTCGTAGAGATACAGGCTAATATTTGTAAACGATCTACCCTCATGTTAACGGTTGACGAAGAAAAAATAAAAATAGATACAGATTATAGGAATAACATAAAGTTTTCCTTCATAAGCTAATCGTAAATATGTCGTTAACAAGTTTTGGAGTGTGAAAAGAAGCCATTGGTGTTAGCCCCTCAGGTTGGAAATATCGTAAAATTTGCAGATAACTTGTAAATATTGTTGTAATTAATAACATATTCTCAAAATCTATATGAGCCAGATAAAATATATTTTGATATCAATAATAACAAATTAACATGTTACAACATAACCCTTATCAACTCAAAAAAAAATTTATTAGGGGAGTTGCTCCATATAATCACGCATCTGTTACATTCGAAGCCAGCTATAACTATTTTACAGTAAAGTATTTAGCTTACGTATACAAACTAAACTGAATAATATTATGACAATTTATATCCCAACAGAGAAAATCATAAACACTACAAAACAAAATTAAACAATGCGCAGAATAAAACGATCTTGACATCCAAAAAACAAAGACAAAACACTCATATAAAAACAAGTTTATCAGCAACGGCTGGAGAAGTGCAAACATTAAAACACAGACTTTTGAAAAATCCTTTTTTGTAAAAGATTCTATTAAAATAATAATAAATACATAATAATAATAATAATAACAATAATTAATAATAAATTAATAATAAATAAAATAGAACCCCGTGAATATATATATATATAATATATTATATATATATATACTCTATATATAATATATATATATATATATATATATTATATATATATATATATATATATATATATATATAATACTATATCATAATATATTTGAATATGTTTTACTAATGCTGGCTTACCAGACATCATTAAGATTTAATCGGTCCAAGCCCTTACACAAATGCCAGTTATCTTCGTTATTAGATATAATATACTTTTTCAATTCCTCAACTCCATTCCAGAGTACATACGATGCAAGTTCTCTCCCTGACACTACCATATGTTTTGGCGTCAGGATCATTTCACTTAAAGGATTCTGTTCAAGCTGACGCAATAAAGGTTTTAGTATCTGAAAAACATATTCTGATGCTTTCTGCAAAGCGTTATAAAGATAAAAAAATGACTTTTACATTTTTAGTATGTTTACCTAAAATTTTATGGCCGAACTCTAATCTATATATATATTATAACGAAAGATTATAATTATATAAATTAATCGCAGCCTTGCCTTTTTGCCCTACCCCGCGAGGCCGAAACCATCAGAATTCCTCACGGTCCTTAAACATTTTCTGCTTTTACGCAACTGTTTAACATTAAATAGTCCCTAACGCTCCGTACAAAAAAAAAAATTTGCGTGTATTATATATCTTTTCTTACACATAGAACACCAATAGTCTGGTGGGGTTAAATAATCGCTATATTCTGTCGGCGAATTCTCTGCCAGATATTATCTAATTATTACCGACACACCACATAAGAAAATCCGTAGAAATAATCTAGAAAGAAGGTTTAGATGATTTAAGTTTTCTCTATCGATTTCATCGTTTGATTTTCCACTTCCCCACTAGATTTATAATACTATATTACTTCTTCAATTATCGATCTCAAAATACATTAGCACACACACGTGATGACTTATAGCGCAGTGTTTCATTCTATCCATTCCTATCAAATGAAGGCACTGCAGCTATATAGAAAGAGATCATCTCCGAATCTCATAAAAACACGTCTTTATATTAATGACTATGGCCCATCTAATCAGTTGATAATAGATTATGGAAATTTTCCCGGGGGCTTCTTCTTGTTGAAATTGGTAAACGGAGGCACAGTAATCAGCACCTTTTCCGGAATACCCCTGTTGGCATTTCCTCTCCAATCTGCACCAATGTTAATCATGGTTATTAGAGGTGTTCCCGACGCATGTTGATTTGGATCGAGATTATTTTATCGCTTTTCTTCTTTGGTATTTACAGGTAATGCCGTAAAAAACAGTTTCTTTTTTTCAATAGCCTGACAACCATTCTAAGGCGGTTTTAAGGAGATTATACATCACAGGGAAATAAGAACACTTGTTTAACGACAGGCGCACACCACCTTCTACCACGTTCAAATCCAAAACGAATATGACGATAGAAATTAAGTTTCCGAGTGTATAACCTGTGAAGGAATTGGTGGCTTCAATATACATTATGAACAAATTAAAACACCTATAGTTATCTCAGTCTAATGAGAAAAGATACAGGTGTAGATTATTCATTATGCACAGAGTCACCACGCGAGAAGGGGTATTAGTATTATGGTTTGTCAAGTCCATAATCATATGAGTAGTGAGGACACCACATTAGAGAAAAACTGCGCATGTTATTAATGAGCAAACATATCTGCAATAACGAGTGCAGTTTTCACGCTCAGTTAAAGCGGAGTCTTGTCACTAAAGTGCATAGTTATACTGTATTAGAATATTCGATATTAAAAGTGCTTATTTATATATTATTGCTATAGATATATTATTTTAGTATAGTAAATTTAATATAATATATATACTAATATACCTTGATATATATTTAGATCATAAACTAAAGTTAGAACATAGTATAATTGCAATTGGGGTACTAAATATAATAATAATTGATTTATAAAATTAGTTTATAGTATAACTTTAGAAATATATGTAGTATATGATTGATAAAAACAATAAAAGTAGCTAGTATAGGATTAGGCCCACGATATGTAAATTAAAGAGAAATCAAAAATAGCCTTATACAAATACTAATATATTAAGATCTAAAGAAGAAATACTCTTCAAACCACGCTGAGAGACACCCAGGTATTAAAGCCCTTGCTAGCCAGGAAATGCGACATCCTCAGAAAGGGGAAGTGCGACTCTCTGCACCCCGAAGGCAGAGAGGGCGCCGTAACCCCTAACTCGCGGTGAGCCGGAAACCGTGAATGCGCCCACGCTTACACGCCCTTTCGGGGATACCCCCTGGACGGAATTCATTCACTCTAGCAAGGGCGTTAAACCCTTGGATGCCTCAGGGAAGAGGTATTCCTTACTGTAGATATTTATTTATGTATGCTATTTGCGATTCTTTATTTTTTGCAATAGGCAAGGAAAAGGATTTTTCTTCTAAATACATAAACGAATACGTCATAATCATATTTAGAGTAACACTTATTGAAAAATACTATAGAGCACGCTATAATATAATAATTATAATATTATTTCTATTAGTATATTATATATATATACGAAATAATAATGCAAATTTAGTATCTATATTGAATTACGTTTAATGAAATATAGATTGTATCATCTTAAGTACAATTGTAACTCAAAATAAAAATTTCTAGATCTTTTATTATTATATTTAAATGTATGAGGAACTTTCGGATGCTGTTTTCATGTTGCGACATATCCTTTATCTATAGTTTGCCTCCCTAATCTCTCTGTGATTGGCTCTGAACATAATCCTTATAATCACCTTTCCGTTATTTGCTTGAAATATCCCTTAATCTCTAAGACCCTTGTGTTTGTCATCGAGGTCACAGTTATGTACAGATTATTCTTTCTCTTCGAAACTTATTTCACTCTCATATTCGTTTTAGATTGAACGTGAGAAGTTTTGCTCTGTTTTCTTAAAAGTTTCTTATTTCCCTGTGATGTCATTATCCTACCGTAGAAATGGTTCGTCATGAATAAATTACAAACTCTCTTTGAGTACATAACACGTTGTTCATGCTTTGTTGAAAATAATATTCCGAAAAGTGATGTATCCTTTCGTAATTTTATATTCACATAGATACACCAGACTCTCGATATCTTCAATTCCTATCTTTTAAGATGTAGTGAATCCAATATATTGAAAATTATAATATCAGACGTGTTTAGGTATTCCTCACGAATATGAATTACATTTATAATGATATCGCTATTACACTCAAGTCTGCTCACAGACAATAGGGTGAATGAACTCTTAGAGTCACTATAACTAGTTCGTATTATTATATGAAAGAGACGAGGATGATATGTTAATCAGCTTGGTCGGGGTTAGAAAATTACCTGATGAATAGAAAACTTTATATCTTGTTACCTTTCTTGTGAAATATTACGTAAAGAATCATTTAGCTAATAGTAACCATGGATATTTAGGTAATTTATATGGCAGAGACGCTGTAAGATATCATGGATCATTAATATAAGCCCCAACAGATATATAGGTTTTCTTATTGTAAAGAAGGGCACATCCCAATAAATATCCATATTATTGAAAAGGGCGAATACGAGTCGATAAGAGAAAATGTTAAACAGAACAGGAGTTAAACGTCGTACACACAGGCGAAATGTTACACTGCTATATTATATTCTTAACTGGATAACTATTAGGTCACTAACACGGACTATAATTATACATTTAAAAAACTGTTACTAAAGATTCGGAAAATATGAATTAATCCATGTTCTTAGCTTCGATAGATGTTCATGCCTTTATTCGTCAGCTTGAAGAATCCCTTTACGTGAAGTGATCCGACCCAAAACAGATCGTAGTGTCAGGGAGCAGAACTTTGCATCGTATGGTACTCTGGGTAAGTTGTGGAGTTGCCGGAATTGAAAATTTAGGTTTAGTTGGAGTGCGATATCTAATAACGAGATAACCTGTGACGATTTGTCGCCTAAGGACCTTGACTCGATTAATATATCAAAGAATGCTTAATTGACTGTCTTCGCTGTATTCTGTGCGGTAGTTAAAAGGAAGGTTTTCAAATATTGTTAATAACTTTATTATATACAATTAAAGACAGAAAATAAGAAGGATAGACAAAATTACACTATTATAGTTACTAATATATAGTCACTTAAAGTACTACACATCCTATAAACACCATATGAAATAAAGAGATATAACGTATAGTAATATATATAGTTATATTATAAATGTACAATAGTATATAATGAGCTGCTATTATATCCTATGACAATTATATATACTAAGCCATTACCTATCTCTTTTATTCAAAAGCGTATTAATGCCTATTTACAACTAGTCTAGATGTTACAAATTATACTATTATATGTATAATTTATATATACTTACCTATTAAATGCGTCATTCACAATATTATATTCCTTATCATTGAAAATATAATTATTTTTATTACTTATATTATTTATATATCTATATTTATTCATTAATATTATACAATTATTATTATGTATTATTATTATTATTATTATTAGTATTATATTATATTTGTTTGTTTCGTTTTTAATATCGTGTATTTGTGTATTTTTTTGCAAATAGATCATTGTTTATCTCATTGAGCATTGTTAAATTTTATGAATATAAGACCCTCAACTTTGTTATAACATATCATCTATCAGTTTAGTTTTGTATAACGGCCTAATCCTTCTGAAACATGTTTATCGCTGTCGATGTAAGGCGTGATTATATGGATTTTCTGAGTTGATAAGGCGGTTATTTGTAACCTTGTTTACTTTCTTATGATTGGTTTTTGTATGGAAAAAAATTATTAATCGATCACTCATTATATGTAGCATTTGAGCGTACCTGTGTTTTTTAATACAAAGTTGTCTTTCAGGTACAGATATTTCCAAACTGACCCTAACACCCATGACTTCTCTTTCACACTGCCCCAACTCGCTTAACATGATACAACATATTTACCATAGGGACCATAATTTGTTATTTCACAAAACGAAGCTTTACGTTATCTTGCTTTTTATTCTTCACTTCGTGCTAAATAAAAAACGAAACCGATAAATTCCCGTAATTGTGATCGGTTCACCATTTATATCAATCGTGTATTTTAAAATCTCTATCGATAGGTGTACCATAGCGATATCAACTCTCTTCTCTTTCAGGTTTTCTGGTTGAAGTATAATTCCTCACGTAATTTACTGACACCGTGTATGCGTAAGAATGGTTAAGCTGAGTGATTGTGATATACTGATACACTACTCTCTCAAAGTACCATCATAAGTATTCACTCATTAGAAAAGCGATAGCGAGACTGAAGAGATCTAATTCGGTACGACTGCTTCATACCGTATATGATAGGAAATAGATGAATCCTTTCTCATATTGCGATTTAGATGTTTAAAAGTATTGTACTGTATGTATTTAGATAATGCACGTGCGTGGTGATGATACACTTTATCCTACACTGTCCAACACCATTTCATACGTTACAGCAGGTAAATAGGGTTTGTCTACACATCCGAGAATAATCTCAACTTTGTTGTGGTTTGAAACATTCGAAACACTGAATACAATGATTACGAACCTTGTTAAAGAATTAGAAAGAAGAAATATTTAATTTCGCATCTTGAACAATGTCGACATGACTTGGACGAATTAATTTATCACCATTCAGTAGCATATTGGGTTGTTTATATAAAATTTACAACTGAAGTATGGTGGAAGAGAAAAAACTCTAATAGAGCCCAGCACCATGTATAGCAGCTTGCTGGACGACAACTAATTGTGAATAAACTTTTAACTGTATTCGTGTGGCATTGAGAAAATGCAATCCTATTAGAGCCTGAAGTATGCGAAGAATGCGTGTTGGTGCATCTCGAGAAAATTTTATTCCTATGTATTTCAAAAGGTAATTTAGGTGATGATAGTTTGGAGACGAATTCATAGAGGAAATTATACAACGATAATCTTACAAAACTTTCATCCGCAGTTTCTGGGCGGCAAATGATTAACCTTATTAATATGGCGGATCATAACTAAGCACTATACCAACAATAATCCATATACTAAATTAATTATATATAAATACTATATTATAACTATAATCATTTAATGTGCAATTTCATTTATATACCTAAATAAGTAAAATATCATAATCTATCCGCGCTTAATAGGATGTATTAATGCTATTAATATATATATGATATAATACTATACATTAATATACTATTAATTACTACTATAAATCAGTTTAAAAACTTGGTTTTCTTGTATTAATATTTTTAAAGATATCTGCTTGCTTTAGAGCATGGTATATCCTCGTAAACTATATATATAATATCCGTATTATGTTAACCAACTTAGTGATATAAATATTACAACGATACTATATACTCAATATATTTTTTATATATCTAGTATAGTTATATATATACTACTATATATATAGTACTATATATATATATACTATATATATATATATACGTCATTATATTATATATATAATGATAGTATTATTAAAAAAGAGTCTTAATTATGTGGTAGTTGATGTGTTGTCAATTACGCTTTACGATCATGTTAAATCAGAGTACCTTTATGTACTTCAATGCGACATCAGCATTGTCAAATCTCGATTCGCAACACAGGGTTAGCGTCGCTTCGGACGCTACTTCTGCGTTTGTACTAGAGGACTCCCAATCTCATACTCACGTTACTACTTCAATGTGTTACACTATGTCTATCTTAACTTCCATAATACGGGGTATGATAAATCTATAGCTGAACTCAGAATAAATATAATTATATATAATCATATATACAAGCTATATATAACATATATATATACAATTATCTATAATATATATATAAATGTCAGTATATAATTATCTCTTAGTATAAGTATTTATAAATATAGTTAATATTTATAGTATACGAATATTCACTATTCCATTCCTTAAATTAAGTACTTATAAATAAGCACCATGCTTTGTCTCAGTCTAAAATCCTGCATTTTTTTTTTAAAACCACCATATATAATCTTCGATGTTACCTCAGTCCCTATACTATACTATGTTAAGTATCCATAATCGATGTGGCTTTTTAGGAGAATCAGGTTATTATTTTATTATGAATCAACTATGCCAAAGAAATCTTTTAGCACTATTAAAATTATAAAATAACGCAAATGCTTTTTTATTGTAGATCAAGATTACAAAGAGAAAACATTGGATAAGTTATATTATATTGCGAATTTTAGAGTTTGTAAAAGAAAAATGAGGGTTTATCTCCTCACGCTTTTAGTAATAAAAAACTCGGGTTCTTTCAAAACATGTGTTAAACATTCAAAACAAACCGGAAAGAAACTGGGATGATCTTCATAAATGAATGGGTAGTTGTGAGTGAGCGCCTCTCTAGAAGTGAAGGACATGTTTGCTGTACATAGAGATAGAGCGTACATCCTTACGCCTTAGTTGGCCTCGAGCTATGCGTCCACCTAATCATACAATGTGTCTAAATATGACGTTAATTTATTCGAGTTTTCAGCCCGAAAAATCACAAACATTTAGGTAAGCGAAGCTATCATTAGTATTATGTGTCCAAAAGAAAAAAAACACAACTTAGTTTTTTCAAAAATGTTTTCTCTCTCATTAATATAACAAAACAACCATCAATAGAAGTTTATTATAAAAACAAAAAAAAGACACACCTAAAAATGTTATTTCATCCATAAACAAGTAACAATGTTTTTCAAAAAACAAAACCTGAACCATGTTTTCTACAAAACACTCAAAACAACAAATGAGAATTTTTGGGCGTGCGTGACCAAATCAAACATACACCGAGAGCACAATGTCCATTTTTCAAATAATAATTGGAGGATTATGGATCTTAAACATTCCACCAATATCTCAAAAAAAATCTGATAACAACATGTAAAAACCAAGGAATCTCAATGATCAGGCCAAGATTTCACTTACTTCTAACCTCTTATAATTCTTGTATCTATCAACTTTAACTTTAACTTGGTAATGAAACAGCTTTTCTATAATAAAAAGACAGTAGATTGAAATAAACAAAATAAATAAAAATAAAAAATATTGTAATGAACTGATGTGTATCAGAACTCTAACCAAAATACCACTATCTCTTTCTTATAAATCGTATCTCATGTTCTCTCTCTTTCTATCTTCTTGATACTTGCTTTCTTCTTCCTTCCTTCTTCCTCTTTATTTTTCTTCTTGTTCTCACTCTTCTTTCTGTTTCTTCTTGTTCTTCTCTTCTATCTTATTCTTCTTTCTCTCTTACCTCCTGCCAAACTATCTCTTTCTCAACAGAATATGTGAGTGAGTCCATCAAAGCTGAGACATTAAAAGATGATGTCATCAAAGTTGAGAACAAAGTCTCAAAGTTGAAACATCAAAGCGGAGGTATCAAAGCTGAGGCGTCAAAGTTGAGACATCAAAGTTGAGGTAATCAAAGCTTCGACGGTATCAAATAGATTGATATTCCTACTAAAAACAAATCCAAGATACCCTAAAGTTGAAAGAGCTATAAAACACTTATAAAGTTTCTGGAGGCCTCAAAGCTGAGCGGTGTATCTAAAGTTCGATGCGGCTCCATCAAATAATATTGAGTGTCTGTATAAACGTGTGTTAGTGTGTGTGTGTGTGTTGTGGTGTGTGTGTGTGTGTGTGTGTGTGCACATCGGTGTGTGTCCTGAAATGTGTGTGTGTAGTGATATTAGTCGGTGCGTAGGTGTACGGTTCTATGTTGAGGATAGAGATTAGTTGACATACCAGGAACCAGTTAGCGTAGTTACCTACAAAGACCTCATGTTAGGACACGACGTCCCGTAAACAATACTGCGTTACTATACCCTAACTACTGTGCTCGACTTAACTCACTTAATGTCCCTCACAACTTTTTGGCTTTATAAAAGGTCACCGCAATTGTTCAGGCTAACTTATATCAAATAGCGCGCGTATTCAAGGCACGTAAATATCAACGGCCAAGACCGACAAGTTATCCAAGGTCTAAAACATCAAAAAGCGGGTCTCTCTCTCCTCTCCTCTCTCCTCTCTCCGTTAGTACCACTATATATCGACTCATACCCTATAAACGTATAGTCATATATACTACTAATATATATATATATATTATATAATATATATTTATATATTATAACAATAATAATATATAAAATATATTAATAATTAGAATATAAAAGATATATTAGTATATATATATACTATATTAAACCCTTGGAAGACGCATCTAGTTTTGGCTGCTAGTTC
>JABUQX010020442.1:0-24898 GCA_015478945.1 Trachelipus rathkii | reverse complement strand
TTTCGATGGAAAACGAGCGTAACGTTCAGGAATTGATCCCTCGATTTATCTTTGATTTATTCTCTAAATCACGTCAGATTTTTCAAAATTATATTATATTACATATATATATATATTATAATATATATATATAGTTATATATATAATATATTATATATATTATATATATATTATAAATATATATGTATATATATATAATTAAGTAATTGGTAAAAAAAAATTGTATTTAATTAAACAAATTTTAAATATATATTATTTACTAATTGCTGTCCTCGCCGCCCTCTTCATTCGAGTTTGGCCTAAAAGTCAGGCTCGTATCTTCGTAATACGAATACCATTTTCTTGGAGAACTGTAGCACTTGTATAGACAATCACAAAGACGTAAACATTGACACGGTTGCGGTTCCTCTTTCAGTTCCTCATCCTCTGAGAATATAAATAAGAACTTAATAAAAAATTTATTTTGTTTTACGACAAAAAGGCAGAAAATAAACTCGCTCACCATCGTCTTCCACACCACTATCGCGATCAATTTCAAAAGGTTGACGTTGATTTACCGTCACCGCAGAGCCATTTTCCAACCTTACGAGTTTTTGTTTGTCGTTTAGCTCTTCTTGGCATTTCTGGTTCGTTAGTTTCCTCTTCCATCGGTATAGACGATAAAAACGTGTCGACGAGATGTCCTAGGTACGTCGATGAAGAAATCGACGATGATTTTCCGAGCAAAAGAATTGTGAGGGATTCGGATGCGCTAGAAGAAGAAATCAAGTTAAACAGCGTTTTATTTCACTAGGAAAAAGGTTTTTCTGGCGGATGTGAATATTTGCGTATATGCTACAACGCCAGTGTGTGTGAGTGTGTTTTTATTTTTTAATACGAGCGATGTGGCTGCGCATACCTTAATGAGGGCGTAAAGGCTTGTCTTTGAGCGTGGTTAAACCCTTCGCGAGACAGTTATACGCGCCAATGTGAACGTCATTTACGTAATTGCGAAAGGACTTTGCGAAATAAAATTACAGTATTGTGCAAAATTATTGCGATATCAAGGAAAAACGAAATATGATAGTTTTTTGGCACGTTTAAAACTAATGGCATAATGATAGATAATAGATGAAAATAATTTTTTTATCGGATTTTTAAAACACCGTTATCTTGGTTTAATTATTTTTTAATTAATTACAAAAATTATTATTTTTTTACATATGAAAACATATTGTAGGTATGAAATTAATAAATAAAAATAAAAATAAAATTCGTATTTTTTTCGGTCTTCCAACTTCCAACCCCCAATCAAAATATTTTACGAAAATAATTGACAGTAGTCTTCTTAATAATTTTAATAAACATTAAAAAAAATTCGTATATATTTCTTTTGCGGGTCTTGTGAAGGATGAAGCGATCCAAACTTTCCACAACACCCAAATCTAAAATCAAAATAACTTTGTGAACTGAAAAATAATTGCAGTAGTACTTCTATTCTCTCGTTGCTCTCACATATCATCAATTTGCAGCAGATATTTACCAAGTTTAAAAAGAATTTCGTGACTAGTTCGTAAGTGGAAGTCTTGGCGTGGAATGCAGTAACACTGACCGAAAACTCCGCTCTATATAAATGATATGGATCTATGCTCGCTTATTATCTCCCTTAATTATATCTGAGAGAAGCAAGGAATAGATTAGTCTCCACCACACGGCGCTCTCGACGGCCCGTGTGTAGTATGAATAATATCCTCCCCATGCACATTTACATTCCGAATTTATGAATTTAAGAAAGGTTTAAATTTTCTAAACGTTAAGCAAGGCTAAGTGGGTCTTTACAAGTTCTATAGCATCCAATCTCTTGAGGTGGTTGGTCGATCCGAAAACGAAATGCGGTATCACGTGTGCGAAGGATTTCGTGATTGGTTTATTACACACTTGCGATTCGGAACGAAATTTATTTGGTAAGCGACTAAAAAAGTTTTAAAGAAATGAATCCGGAACGATATCCGTGCTTGTACATGTATCGAAGAAATAACAATGGGCTTTCGAAATAAACTTCATCCTCGCAGTTAACAGTTCTATTTGATTACTACATGAATTCCATCTATAGCGATCAAAATCGCTCAAATCCTTAATCGGATTACCGTATTTTCCTAGCAATCTTTTTATTATAATTTCAAAAGTTTCGTCGGGCATCGACGCCGTAGTGTATTTACATTCTAGCAAGAGTTTGCAATTGTTATACTTTTGTTGCGTGCACTGATCGTTTCTGTATATGATTTTTTCCAATGTACATCGGAGTCGATGTAGTGTTTCGCTATTTTCATCGATTTCCAAATCGTCTAACGCGTGACCGTGAGGGGGATGCTGAAATTCCAAAATTTTCACTGGGTGAATCACGAAGCTATTATTGACATTTATATTCTGTTTTAAAATATAAAGTTGTTGCGATTCCGGGTCGAATGGTAAATTTTCGACGCACAGACCCCCTTCGTAATACCTTTTTTCCGGTACCGGCTCTCGATGGTAATCACCCCCACCTATTTCATCTTCGTCAACAGAATTATTGACATAAATCTTTCTGTAGAATCTCACCGGAATTATTTCTCGGTCAAAAAACTCCACATTCGTATCTTCGAAGAATTTTTTTAAACAATCAACGTGTAAATCATTTTCTAAAGTCAGCGAACTAGTTTCCTCCATCGACCAATCCGTTTTCCGGTACCGGCTCTCGATGGTAATCACCCCCACCTATTTCATCTTCGTCAACAGAATTATTGACATAAATCTTTCTGTAGAATCTCACCGGAATTATTTCTCGGTCAAAAAACTCCACATTCGTATCTTCGAAGAATTTTTTTAAACAATCAACGTGTAAATCATTTTCTAAAGTCAGCGAACTAGTTTCCTCCATCGACCAATCCGTCGTTTCTACCGCTGAATTATCAAAGGATGCGATTTCTCCCTCACGGCCAGGTGCTGCTACTCCCGTTCCTTCTTCTGTTGCGTTAGCGGCGTGAGCGTACCCTTTAATTTCGAAACTTTCCATTTTTATTATAATGTTTTATTTTTATTCGCTTAGACTCGTTATCGTTGTCGTTCCTGAAGCGGAGTCGATTTTTATTTATTTATTTAATGAAACAAAAAAAATAACGCTTATATTTTATTTATTTAATAATACATCTATAAAAATCGGAAGGTTTCGAAAAATAAAGAAAAATAAATTATTAAATCAACAAACGCTAAAGAATTTTTTCTTCACTTCCGCGTAGTGCTTTAAATTTTGAACGTGATGAAATTCTTTTTCGTCGTTTATTCCAACAAAATTGATCTTGAATTCGCCGTCGTGAATTCGTATTTGGTTCACGATACCATTCTTTCTTTCCCAATTAAGATATCTATAAAATTCTAGTTTGGGTTTAATTAGGTAATCCGACAGTCTCGCTCTGACGTATCTGTTGTTCTGGTAAAACCTTTTTATAAAACTTCTTTTATCCACTAAACTATCAAATTCCAACACGACTTTCGACGCGTCATTTCTATCTCCATAAATCTTTATTTTGTCGGCAATATGTCTGCACCCTAGACTTTTTATTAAACGAACTGTTTTTTCATGAATATCGTTATCGGCCGTCGTATGATTGATCGACTCGTGTTTCAAAAACATTTTCTTATTGTGGGGTTTCTGAAGATTCTTCTCTAGTACGATTTTGGCTCGGTCTATTTCTACTTCTTTCGACTCAATTTCTTCAAAAATATCTTTGTAATCGGAACGCGGATGTATCGACGTTGAACAATAATGATCTATCGGAGTAGAAGGCTGAACGAAATCTATAGGGTGAATTGAAACCGCGCCGGTTTCCTTATTTCGTGCGATAAACCAAACGCGTTCCTTTTCGGGATCTATCCCATATTTTTCGACGCTTAGATGCGATCTCCGTTCTTTCCGCTGCTCCATCGCAGACGACTCGTTTACAAAACCGTATAGCTGGAAATCTACTTTCAACGACGGTTCTCTGTTATAACGGTAGTCGGAAGGGGGGTGTTGGAAAACGGTATCGCCATCTTCTTCAACGTTGTCATATTCGCTAATACCGCCGCAACCGTCGTCGTCGTCGTCGTCGTCGTCGTCGTCGCTGCCTTCGACGATATTATATTTCTCGTCGATTGCTAATTCTTGAAATTTGTATACGATGTCGTCGACGTTTACGGGTCCACTCTCTTCCACATCGTCCTTGACGGCGTCTTCATTTTCGGAGGATGCGCTATTCATGTTTTTAGTACTTTTTCAATATCAAATTCGATTTTTGCTCAGCTATGGCTCCCAAATTAGGTTTATGCGTTTTGAAAAATATCAAAAAAATTATTAATTTATTTATTTATTTATTTATTTTTTTATTTATTTAATTTCTTATTTATACAAGCCGAGGGAGAGATTGGCGTCGAATGGTGAAGTTGCTCTTTTTTTCTATATAAATATTTTAAAATTAGCCCGATTAGAAAAATTAAAATAGCGATATTATTATTCATATAGCGTTTTTTTTTAACACATAGACGAATTTATTTACACTATACTAATAATACAACAAGACACTCGAATCCCCTGAAGAATAATTGGATTTATAAACCCGATTTCGCCGAACTAGCTTAAAATGGCAAAGGATGAAAAGGCCTCATCGACGACCCAAAGTCAAACTGGAACGAATATGCCGGTATTTAAGAACGCGATTAAAATGATATCGGATCTTATTTACGAAAGAAGAATAGGAAGAGCCTCGGAATTGGAAAAGGCGTTATACGAAAGCGTTATTATAAAGCTTCATTATATAGTCAATACTTTAATATTCTTGATAGGATTTTTATCCGTTTCTCAGTCGTGGTACTACGATTCGAATGTGACATGCGTCGAGCATTTTAACGCCGACCTGTTGGTCAAAGAACACTTTCTAAATATTTGCTTATCTTATTCCTATTCGGAAACGGGGGAAAAAAAATTTTTTATACTTTTTTACAAATGGGTTCCTTACGCGCTTTTTACCGTTGTCACCATGAATTTCTTCCTTTTAAAGATCACGAAGCGGAAATACCTGCGCATCGAAGACGATAGCAGCTTGCTCGCGTTTGTCGACCATTTTTATTCGACGACCGCTGAAAATTTTCCAGATAAGAACCCACCTCAACAGATCCAAACGAAAGCTAAATTGAGGAAAGCTGTATTTTCGCCTATACCCGAAAAGAAAGAAATCGGCTTCTGTGGTGGTAGCGGCGATGTCTTAAATATGAAGCTTAAATGGGAATCAGCTGCGGCGAATGAAGCGAGGTTTAAGATAGAGGGTGAGGGAGATGAGGACGACCACGATGACGATGGGAGCGAAAATCTGTCGGTTGGACACTTTTTATATGTCGACGAAGAACGTTGCGCGGAGTGCGTGAAATCGTTTCTGATAAACTGGAACGGATATTCGCATTTGTTCTATAACTACCTAATCTCCCTGGTTATTTGTCTATGTTCGGATGTGTTTTATTTCTTTTTCCTGAATTTTGCCCTACAGGGAAGGTTCTGGAATTACGGTTACGTGGCGTTTCCTTATATCAAACAGGCGCGTAGATTTTCCGATCCGATGTCAAAAGCGTTCCCCCCATTCGTGAAGTGTACTATGTTCGAAAACTCTTTTCTTTTAATGGACGGCAGACAAGAGGAATTCGGTTGCCATTTAACCTTAATGGAACTTTACGAGAAACTATTTTTGTTCATTTGGTATTGGTTGATAATTTTACTGATATTAACCTTCGTTTACTCGTTTTTCGTAGTACCGGTAGTGTGGTTGCTTCCTTGGACTAGAAATTGGATTATCGCCAAAAAATTCAAAAGAAAGTTGTCAACGACTAAGAAAAAAGGCCACGCGTTCGATCAACTATTAAAGTTGGGGAATGCCGGAGAAGCCTTCGTGCTTAATTGCTTGCTCGAAATATTTTCAAGGACAAATTATCACTTCGAAGATTTTTGCGATATGCTCGTTAGCCAAGGTAATTTTAGAATTTTAAAAAATCTTCGATATCCGGTGGATAAAATTTTATTTTTTTACAGTTATAAATCTAAAAATTTATTGGGTTCGGAAGCAAAATAAAAATTCATCTTTTACCGGTAAAAATAAAAGACGAATCAATTTTGTTTTCGAATTTGTTATCTATCTCTTTATAAATAAATGATAACAGTTTTTATATATTCTAATACCTCATTTTCGTGGGTTTAAATAAAAATGTTTAGCGAGCAATAAGGTTTCAATTTGAAAACCCTTAGGACATTTTTAATTAAAAGAAACGGGTGTACAAGTAAATGATCGACAAATTCAAACATTATCGATATTAGTCTCGAGAAAAAAAAGAAGATATATTTAGCGCAGACGATCGATAAATTATTATTACGAATTTAAATTCGTTTTAACCAATTCCAGTAGTGAAAAAAATGCAGAATAGAATCGATCATCTCGCTGTCAAAACCGCGCACTTCAAATTTGAAACCCTTCTCTTTTTTGGAAGGTCCTACGATTCCGTATATAATTTCGCTCGTGTCGGTGTTCTCGAGTCGACGCGTTAACTCGTCAAAATTAAAGACGACGCATCCATCATCTTCATCTTCTTCTTCAATCGTTCCTCTTCCTCTCCCCGATACCCTCGTAAAGGATAATTTAAGCGTCCCCTCCTTTCGACATTTTCGAGCCATCAGTGAAATGGTTTCGAGATTTTTAAATAAGGAAATCAATCTTCGATCGAAATCTTTCGTGCCTTTTTGAACCACTTTCTTCATTTTCGGAATAACGGGTTTCATAATCGCGGAGACGGAAGGGTGGTCTCGATGAATTACGGAAATTTTTAAGTGTTTTATTTCCGACGATTCCAAGAAACGTAAGTTCTTTTCGCACAGAATGGAAAAATCTGCGTCAAAAAACGTTATTTGGAAAGTTTCTAAGTTGGGCGTTAATTCTAGAAGGTTTTTGGAGGATTTACTATCAGAAAACCGTATTTTTAGATCTTTTAATTTTGAAAAACCGTTGTGAGGCGGGGGGAATTTCACTCCTTTCCACAAATTTTCAAACATCACGTTCACCCCCTCCAAATCCAATTTCTTAACGTTCGGAAAGCGGTCGGCGACATTGTTGATGTCCATCAAGCCTTCAACGACGGGACAAAAATCTCTTTTGCTTCGATGGCTGGTTAAGTCGTCTTTAAGAATTTTCAAATGCTCTATTTTTGGAAAACACACGCAGATAGAAACGGAAAAAACCAGGTTTGCGTATCGATAGTCTTCCACGATTAACGTCACCGATTTCAAATTCGGGTAACCAATTTTTAAAAGCTTGAAGATTAAAACGTAATCGGACGTTTTGGACTTCGAATAACGAAGAATCGGTAGTTTTACGGCCGTCACGGTATCGTCCGATTCATTCTTTAAAACGTTTTTAGTCGCTACCAAATAATCTTCAACGGCGTAATTTTCGTCGAAAAAATAAAAGGAACTGCCCACTAGCAGGTTCTGAAAGTTAACCCGACCGTTTCCTTCTACGCATTTTATTTTAAGATAGGATACCATCTTTTTTCGCGTTTCGTCCGACATTCCCAAGACTTCCACGAGCGAATGTAAACTTTGGTCGCTCATTCTGGCAGAAAATTCTTCCATCGATAATTCTGTTAATTCGCTCATCCTCACCCAGATATATTTAAGGTAGAAAGACAAGTGCGTGAATACAGTTAGGAACAAATAATGACTGTTATTTTTCTCTTTGATGTGCAATTTTTAAGCAAAAATGTTTATTAAAATATTAATTTAACATTATTTGATAATTATTTAATTTTATGCGTTTCAATTTCATCGTTCGCGAGGTGCGATATTTAAGAGACCCAAACGAAATGAAAAGTTGAGAAGCTTACGAGTTTTTGTCTTGGTGAAATGGAGTGCGATAGAATTATCGAAACTTTTTCCAAAGGAGAAGATATTCTCGAATCGATAAACGGGTGTTCTTCGAAAGCGAAGACGCGAGAGGAAGAGGAAAAATGTAGCAATTCACTAAAGACGGATAATAGAGAAAATGTTTTAGACTCAAAAAATATCGATGGGGCGAATAAAAGGAAGAGGAAACTAACGAACCAGAAATGCCAAGAAGAGCTAAACGACAAACAAAAACTCGTAAGGTTGGAAAATGGCTCTGCGGTGACGGTAAATCAACGTCAACCTTTTGAAAATGATCGCGATAGTGGTGTGGAAGACGATGGTGAGCGAGTTTATTTTCTGCTTTTTTGTCGTAAAACAAAATAAATTTTTTATTAAGTTCTTATTTATATTCTCAGAGGATGAGGAACTGAAAGGAAACCGCAACCCGATGTTCAATGTTTTACGCTCTTTGTGATTGTCTATACAAGTGCTACCATTCTCCAAGAAAATGGTATTCGTATTACGAGAGATACGAGCCTGACTTTTTAGCAAAACTCGATGAAAGGGCGCGAGACAGCGAGTAGTAAAAAATATATATTTAAACATTTGTTTAATTAAATACAATTTTTTTTACCAATTACTTAATTATATATATATATATATATATATATATATATATATATATATATATATATATATATATATATAAAATATAATATTTTATACATATATATATATATAATATATATATTATATATATATATATATAATTTGAAAAATCTGAACGTGATTTAGAGAATAATTCAAAGATAATTCGAGGGATCAATCCTCGAACGTACGCTCGTTTCCATCGAAGACTCTTATCTCGAAGTCAACGCCACTACTAAATCTCGCGCACCCATCGGGCTTTTCGTAGGCCGGTAGCTTAGTCCAAATGGAGATCTTGATCTTGAGATCTTCGCGTATTTTAGACGTTAAATACTCGTGAGCGGAATCGAATGGGATTAGGGTTTCCTCCAAACTCCTCTCCCGGCGTTCTTCCGCGGCGAGGAGGCAATGATGCGTGTAAAGGAACAGCATTTTGGGATCAAAAGCTCGTCTCACGACATCGTCCGATAATTTTAATTGATTTTTCGCAAAAAATTTAAGGCGATCCAAACTAAAATCGCCCATCGTGTGATCATCCGTGCGGCTGCATAGATAATCTTTCTTTAGGCCGAAGAAATAATCGTAGTAACTAACGTTTTCTAGATCTTCTCGCAACGAGGCTTTCGCGCGCAACGAAAAATAATCTTCTTCTTTAAATTCATTTTCGGGCAATTACCAAACATATATTTTTTTCTCATTATATTATGGAGGAGTTTAGTTTTAAGAGAGGCCGTAGGAGCGACTAAAACTTAAAAAAGAAATATTCGGGTGTAATGTGAAACTCAACAGTTAAAGGCTCCATTCTAAGTAAATTTTCAAACTTCTCCGTTTTTGGAGCGACGAGACGAGGCGGAAGATCGAAATTAAAACTCACGCAAATGCATATTAATCACTCATAAAATGTCAGAAATTTTTCCTCTGGTTGTATTTATCTCGGTCTGTAAAAATAATACAAACCAAAGACAGAGGACAAATTTATTATGGTTTTCGTGAGTTGCACACAGACATTTTCTTTGTTTTACTACAGTCCTCTTTTCTATCACGGCCAAACGATTTAGTTTTTGGGAAGATTTAACGTTTCTTCCATTTTAAAGCGCCGAAAAAATATTGGCAAATTCTGATTGGGGCAATAGGCCGAGGCGTCGGCGACAAAACCTTATATTGTCGATTTCCAGAAACGCTCGAGCTTCGGTATCTGTTGTCGACGTTTTTCCGCGAGGGATGTGACTTGATCACACTTACCCCACAAGCGAATCAGTAAATTGGGGTCGGCGAACGTAATTGAAATCCGGCGTTCTCAATGTGAATGAATACAAATAATTGTAGGGTTGTCAAAATGCATAATTAGGTGTCTCATATGAGTCGCAAGAGAGATAATGGTTTATTAAAGCATACGACAGCGGTTTAGATTATAAAAATACTTTGAGATGTAATTAAGATCGACGTTATATAGTTACGCTTTCGCTAATATCCAGAAATGAAAAGAGATTTATATTATAATTTTTTAGATGATTTTCGGAACAGTTGATAATTTAGCACTGTTAACACAGGACCGATTCGCTATATAGTTTAGATCTTAAATAACTCGCAGGAAACACTCTCGTACCTCAGAATCTCACTTATTTCCTATTTCATTACAGCTTTTAAACAAGAAACCGCGTGGTACTGCTCTCAAACTCTACAAAGCATGTTATTTGACAGAAAATTCTCTGATGCGCATATCAGTACGCTGCGAGATACGACTCGAAATGAAATGTCTTAGTTTTGAACGCTCGACTCGCAGTAAGAAAGTAAATTCTCTAAGTATAATCTTTACAAAGAGATTATAAAAATCGAGCGTGTGGCAGCTCTCATAAAAAAATCGCTTTAATGGATTATTTATCTTGCGTCATTACTCCTGTTGAGGCGTTGAGGAAAATGTAGTATATAAATATGGTCCAGCTGTCATCTCGTCCATCCACTATTAGGGCATAAATTACGGAATGCGCGAGATGACGAGTATATCGACGTTCGGGCAAATTACTGAGTACAATAAGTGGGTACTCTACCGAGGGAGATTTCATCCTCGAATCCCGTGTAAGTCGTGAGTAATGTCGGTTTGGCACACTTGCGCCGATATACAGCAGGCATACTGACGTAAATGATCGGGGAGGACCCTGACACGACATCTTGGAGCTTTACGGGCGCATAATGTACCTAATAGATACACTGTTCTCTCGAGAAAGACAATTTATCTCATCTTTAGTAAGGAATAAGTTCACTTATTCGATAACAGTTCCAATTGAGAATCGAATTCTAATTACGTTGAGTAGAATGCATATTCAATAAGTTGTATTATGATTGTCCTGCGTGAAAGGAGTTCTCTAAGGTTTAGTAAAAAATTCCTCTATAGAAATTCAGATCGGGAGACGTCATATGTTTAGAGGGTTGTTAGTTCTTTGTGTGGATAGTATTTATACGTATTGCGAGATAAGTTACTGTTTGAGGTGAAAGTTAACTCCTTTTAGCAAGAAGATGTTAAAGAACAGATAAGAGACAAGTCGGTGAACAATAATCACATCGCGTTAGTCATGAAGTAAACTTGTGACGTTCATAGAGATTATACGTCAATAGAAAGAATGCCACTCTCTCTTCAGAGGTCACAGCAGCGCACGACGCCGGAAACGGAACATGGCAGTGAGATCGCTTAGGGTCCAAAAAATATTCTCTTTACACACTATCTGTGTGTGTCAGAGGTTACACAGACAAAATTCAATTAACACATTCATACTAGATATATATCTATAGGAAATGCGCGAGAAGATGAATAGTTTCGTGCGAACACGCCATTGTTCGCTTCTAACCTCAGTCTCCACTCTCGCGATACTATTCAGTGTGTCTCTCGGAACAAAAAAGGCAAGTGGATGTGAGACATTAAGTAGAGACCACTCCTCGGCTACCCATAGAGGGGGTGTAAGAACTCGCCGGCGAAGGGCGCGGGAGGGGAGGCTTTTTTGGTTAAACGACGCGAGACGTACCTTTCGAAATTGAAGCAACAACGTGCGGTAGTTATAATACGGGATTTCGAGGGAACTAGTTTACAATGTGTTCCATATCCTTTTACAGCGGGAAAAGTAAATTCTGCAAATGCAGTGTTGGATCACAAAATGAATAGCCACTCTCGGACATTGTGTGTGTGTAGAGATTAGCACTGTGACAGTTGCACTGTGGCGATAAACCGCGGGGCGTAACTTTTTAGTCGAATGATATCAATTACACTTGCAAGATAGTCTCGATGCGGAATTGATTTGTTCAGATAATAGTATACTCCGTTGAGAAAGGCAACAACGATACGTTATTTAATTACAAGAAAAGAAATATATTCTATATCGACGGAGACAACTCTATCGTGCTCGTTAGATGAAATTCTTAGTAGAAGCAATGTTATTCTTCCAGCTCCCGAGTCCTCGATTAAGACGCTTTATTATTCCGTCTATATAGAGGCGTATTGTTCGTAGGATCACCGCACAAAAGCGCACACCGGTTCAGAAAATAGACATAAATGCACTAATCCAGCAATTTTTCTCGAATTACCTACGATTAAAAATAATTTTGAGTATTATAGATTTATTTCATCCTATCTCTGTGCATGTCTCGGACTAAGAGAATGGATTTCTCTCTCGTCTCTCTCGTGGTAACTGAGCACATAAACACTCGCAATACTGGCGATACTTTCGTTATATATAAGTGGTAGATCTCCTTTCTCTCTAAATATTGGGATATGGTTCTAGGTTAATTAAAAAATAGAAGGGCTAATGAAGAAACATTTCGGACAGTCGAGTATCATTATAGGCGAGAGAAGGAAAATAATTTCCGTTGTGGCCTTTCTATCTTCATAATACGCGTTATATTAACTCGGGGACATATAGATAGTTATCGATCGTTTCGTTAATTGTGTCTTTAGGGGATTTCTCACGATTAACGCTCTCTATATAATATTACATCGTTATCACATCTCACGAAATCTCGATAATTTATACAAACGCAATTCAATACACTTCTAGTAAATCCTTTTAACGAGGTAATAATTTCGTTTACGTTGTAAATCGATACAGGTAGTTATTATTATATATGAATAATATAATTAAGATGGCGAACTTTTTATTACGTTTTCTCGGATAGTGAAAAAGGAGGTTAAATAACAAAATATACAAATTTTAATAGAGTAAGTCGTAGAAGAACTGCGAATGGTGAATAAATATTGTTCCTCGATAGTCTATACTCAGTATTTAGATAAATCTATATTTAAAGCAACTTTTTATTTTTAAATACACTGGGCCCGCCGGTATAAGCGTATTTACGGAGCGGAGCGCTTATGAGCGCAGCTAGTAAGATATAGAGATTTCTCGGTCTAATGACCGCTCCGCGTCGTGAGGAGTTGTATACACGATTTCACTTCGGGCGGCTCTCGCATTGCGCACAACATCTCATGAACAATTATTTCCCACATTCGACCGGAGCAAACAGGATAAAAGAAACCGGAAAAAGGTCTCAACAGCACACAAGATAGCAAGTAGGTATCAGCGCTAATGGCACCGATGCAGGAACTGAACCTGTGCTATAAGAGGAATGCAATATATAAGAGAGGAAAGCAGCCGTGCGCGCTGACAAGACAAATTTAGGTCACCTCTCGTAAGGAGGGCTCGAGCCTCTATATGAACAACTTGATGGCATTCCACTTCCTGCAAGGTAGAATTCAACCGAGGATCTCAAGATCAGGAAGAGGTTAGTGGCGGTGCAGAGAATACACATATCGATCGACATGTGGAAGAAATGCTCTTCAAAGTCACGTTTTATTAAACACGTTACTATCAATATATAATGCATGTTTATTAATTTTTATACTTTATTTATTGAATTATTATAATCTCTTTTATTTTCAGGAAAAAAAAAAATAGTATAGAAGAACGTAATTATTCAAAGATAGTTAACTGATCACGTTCAAATTACGGCAATATTCAAATAAAAAATCAATAATAAGTAATAATAAAATAATAAAATAATAATAATAATTAATAATAATAATAAATAATAATAATAATAATAATAAATAAGTAAATTTTAAATAAAAAGACACCGTCATAAACGCAAGAAGTGCAATGAAGGACGTATGATATTGTATAATCAACAGTAAATAGGATACTTTCGACGAAGACGTTGTTCTCATGATCGTAGATTAGTAATATAAGCTTGATTTATATGAAAGTATTCCGATTTAAAGTTGACGGTGAGCAACTTTAGGTCAGGACAAAACATGGTTGTAAGATCGAAATCTCGGATGACGAGGCAACACGAGGGGAAAAAGTATAAAAGGTGAGTACGAAGTCCTATCGAAGTTCCGTGAAAAATTTATTGCAGGGAGAAATTAAATTTCCAAAGGGGAAAAAAAGGTTCACTGCTGAGTGGAAATAAAAGTCCTTACAACGAATCGACGCAGTAACACGGGGATGAATATACAGAATACTCTGTGAGAGTGATAGAGTAGTATTCGCGAGCTCAGATGAATAAGAAAAGTATAAAGGGCTGCGGTGGGAGCAGGATGTCTTCTATCTACGGTGCCGTGGAGTACACAGGTGAGCGGTGAAGATATATTAAAGCACGCAAGAGACTAGTTATAAAAGCGTTAGGCTCTCTGGCGAACGCATAGTATAGACAGAAAAGACATGAAGTACAATGTTAGTTTCGCGACGACGCGAGATCGGACAGACATAAAGAAACAACCGAAACACTCAGTCTAGTAACACGTATGGGAGTATTGGATATAATTGCTCCGTAGCCTTGAAAGCCTCCGGTGCGATGATGTGAAGACCGAGATAGATAAATAAGAAATCAGTCTACGAGAGAAGACTTTACGATTCGTTCTTCGTGACTGAGAAGGTGAAGAGTCTCACACTAAATCTCACGCAGCGCAGCACAGCTGTCCTCTACACTCTCAGACGGTCCTCAGCTAACAGACAGATAGACTGCCTGCTGCCCATTTAAGATTTAGAGAGTCATCTCGGAAGAAGCACTTTTGGTGCATGCACAGAGTGTGTGAGAAAGCAGAAGATAAGAAGAGGTTAAGAAAGGTTCAAGGTTTAGGTTTGTGAGTGCCACTGCATACAAGATATCATCTGAGTCGGTGTTATTAGTATGAGGAGTAGAAAGAACGAACGTTGATTAAAATTCACTGCATACAAATACCATTGAGACGACAACGACTTAATAGCAAAATGAAGCAGAAACTCCACAGAAGTGAAACACGGCAAAAGAATCGTACAACGGGTATTCGATGACGCGGAATACACACGCCAAAATAGCGCGATAAAGCACAACAATCTACGACAATTTTATTACTGTTTCTGTATACTCATAAAAAGCACCATATTGAATTATAATGCTATTGATGTTGTAGTTTGGTGGTGTCGTGGAAGATCGAGCTGAAACGCTCGCGAAGAAAAGTGATCTGTATTTCATCACTTAAGGAACTGTATTTTGAGACTCGATACACTGAGCAAATCATAAATATTTGAGACAATATATATGTATTTTATAAGAGTAGAAGCGGATTTTCGTTCGGGTTGTCGCTTGCTGCGCGCAACTTCCCCTTATTATTTCTGTGTGATTTAATACTTATTTTTTATTTTTATTTTATATCTCATTCTATTATATTCTATTTTCTTAGGCGTGATAGATAAGCTGAATATTAATGGTTAGAAAGCAATGTGTTTTTTTTTTTACATCACAACCAACCGCGGGAACAGGGTTGGTTAAAAAAGGAAATGGTCTAATAAAATGCGAATCGAGTATCTGGAAATTTATTAAAAAACCGTTACAAAATATGAATCGAAATAAAAGTCAAATTTGTATTTGGATGCGTATATAATTTACAAATTAAAATCGGCATTAAAATAAATATAAATTCGTAAATTATTCAAATATTTACATACACAATAAAAAAATTAACAAACAATTCCTACAGTTTTGAAATAGTTTCGTGCGATTCTCTTAGATGCGGGTCTGCGACCTCGTGTAACTTCGCACCGCCATGAGGCGAACTTCTTTGACGGGAATCTTGGTGTAAAATCGATTCAGCACCGGCACTCTTCGACGTGCTATAACCCCAATATTCTTCGAGGTCGCCGTCGGATATTCTTCTGCCTCCACCGCCGCCACCCTCCTTCTGCCAACATTTAGCGTCGTTTGAATTTTTTATATATTCGGTTCGCCAACATCCATCATTATTATTTTCACGATGATACGTGGGTCGGTTTCCGATGACCGGAGAAATCGCGCGCGGTGATCTTCTATCCCTGTAAGGATCGCTCCAGTTGCTGCTGGTGCGGCTCCTGCTCCTGCTGCGATTTTCGTCACTACTCTTAGCGCGAGAAGGCTTTTTGAATAAGGTATGAATAGCGTAAGGCGAAGCTCTGCTGCTGCTGCTGCTGCTGTTGCCGCTCTTGCTGCTGTTAATATTTTTGTACAAAGCACTATTGGGGCACCTCTGGGAACATGTTTCGACCAAGCGCGGGATCTTGAAAGACGACAGTGAAGGCAGGTTGTCGAAAGGCTCGCTGTAATCGTTGGAGCGTCTTTCGGACGATGGTTGCCTTTCGACCGATGGTGAATAAGAGCGGCCCGAACTTCTGTCTTTGTTTTGGTTCGATAAAGAATTACTACTCGTTGAGCGCTTTTTATACTCCTCGTCATTTCCATTGGCGACGTTTCCCTCTAACGGTTTATTTTTCTCAGGTGTCTCGGACAGAGAGGAGAAGCTTGACTCGTTCTTCGAAGATAGTCGAGGTGTACACGACGGTGAGCGATTCGATGATGGAGAACCTAAGCTCTTTTTATCTTCGCTTGAATCAAGTTTGTTTTCTTCAAATTTTTGATTATTGGTCGATGATTCCACGTCCTTCCTTTTTCCGGGTGTTGATTCGCTACTTGTTTCCTTTGCTAGTTTTGCTTTCGCGGCCGACTGTAAACTATCTTCCGGGGGCGGGCCAGTTCCTCCGACCGTAGAAGGGGTAGTAGGAGGATCGTCGATGTCAAAGAGAATAATTCGAGGGTATGGATTCGCATAAGCAGTAGCGGTGCCATTGCCAGTAACGGTCGCCGTGGCGGTAATAGTGGTGGCTGGGGCGGGAAGCGCGTTGTTGATATTTCGATCCATCGTGGGAGCCTCTCGAAATTTATTTTTGCTCTTAGAATCTAGCCTATTCACGCCAACCATGTCTAAGAGGTCTTCCACAATATTCTCTAACATAGTCACTCTTAATTCCAAAGGAATCGCAAATCTCATATCTTCATCTTCTATTTGCGGGCGAATGGGGTTGTATAACTTCACATTGTTGTTGGCAGAAGGTCTGTAGGAAAAAAGGGGCAGTGAGATCGGTTCGCGATGGTTGTTAGTCACACACGAGATGCTTTCATTCGACGAGTCTTTAGGGCCGTTCACCTTCTCTTTAATTTTGACAACGGCGTCGATATAGGAAGGTGGGGGTGACCTAGACTTCGATGCCTTCTCGACGACGTCCGGGATGGAGGGAGGTGTTATCGGGACGCAATACGGCTTTCTCAGACGGGGATCCGTGGGCAACTCTTCACAGCTGGGAGGAGGCAAGCTTCTTTGAATACAGTCTCTGTAAAAAACTGATTTACTCCCGGCCTTCCTCGATGTTCTTAAACGGTTGTGGTGGTGGTAGCGGCGGTGGTTCCTCGTATGTTTCTCCCCGTATGAGACAAGTTTGCTAAAAAGTTTATCGGTAAACCTGCAATGATTGGTTCCGTCATGAGCACTTCCAGATTCGAGGTTTCGAAATTTTCTTTCCGTTGAGGGCGGTTTGATAATTTCTTGATTCGTCGTAGATGCCATGATCACCAGAATCAAAACGGGTCTAAAAAGAAAAATGAATGAAGGAGATTATTAGTCTAGGAATTATCAACGTATCGCGAATAAAAAAAAGGCTTTCATCGTAATCACCTTTTCAAAATATTCGTCAATTTATTCAGTCTTGTCCGTACTCTTAAATTCGGAATGTGAAGGCATTATTAAAGACTATAGAAAGCAAAAAATAAAAAATAAAAATGTTTTTTGTCTTTAATATTAAACTATTCGAAAATAAATTTTATCATTACACCTCCTACATTACTACGTATAATACCGGCAATTATATATACGCACGCCCACAGATGTATATTATTTAATACTCGTCAGCATATTGTAAAAAATAAAATGGATTTTATATTTCAAAAAAAAATAGAAAAATATATTAATAAATATCGAGTAAAAATCAAATACCTGCTTCAAAAAATGTAAACGTGGTGGCTTGATTTCGGAGAAATTCGTCGAGGGTTTGAAGACGAGTACTTTCAAATGAATCTATGGAAAAAGGGGAAAAAAATGTTAATTGAGCGTTTTTGAGCTAAAAATATATTCGCAAAATAGTTTATTTAATAACTTTTTGACCATTTTAGTTTCTTCCAAATTATTACAGAAATGCGATCGATGTTAATAATAAAAATACTTTTTTTCAAATATTTATTTTTAAGAGCAGATTTTGTTTTGGTCAAATGCGATATATATAATTTATTTTTGAAATACTTATAATAAATGGATAAATTAAAACAATCTCACCTGATAAGAATTATAAATCTGCCTAAAGGAATACTCCTCCAACCAGTCGAGTCTTTCCTAAGAAAAGCGAATCCACTATTTGGTGTTTTGACAACGACAAGAACAAGGGCTCAGCAGTGGTGGTTTCCAAATAAAAAATTGTCTCTTAAGGCGCGAAGGAAAAACACAACAATCACGGTCGAGACTCGAGGAGGTATCCGCACTCGACTTGGCACTGTCGGTAACTGATGGCACCGATGTCTCTCTCCCTCTTTTATACTTTTTAAACGCTTATGTCAGCAAATTCCAGAGTGCCATATGACGTGGCACTTGCAGACGTTTAGAAAAAATATTATTTTTTTGAAAAACCCGTTTAATCATCAAAAAATGAAACGAAATGTTTTTAATTTTGCGAGAAAGAAATTTTTTAAAATGTGCTTATTAAACGTTCTTTCTATATATCTATCTGTTTAAATATTTCCTTTAAAAACATTTTTTTCCCACCGATATGGAAGGAACGGTTGCCGGGCAATCCAGTTGGCAGTTCACTTCCAGAAGCAGCTTCATTATTGTTTTCTCTCTCTTTCATCGAAATTTGCTGTAAGCGATATAGTTCGACTGTCTATTTTTTCTCTGTTTCGGTGCTCGCTTCTCAATGTTTCTATCGATATTTCTTTATATACAACGTTATTTAGCTACGAAGTGTTTCCTTTCGTAAATTTTAGATTGAAAAAGCAATAAAAAAATTATATAGCAAAAAACACAAATGCGAAGCTTATCGAACAAAAACGTTCAAAAATGGATAAAAAAAATGTGAAAATATAATTTGGTATTTATTTATTCTATTTTTTATTTATTATTATTTATTTATTTATATATTATTTATAAAAATTAACAATAACAAGAGTCTATAAACTAAATCAAATATTTTATCCTACTATATATATATTGATTATTAACTATTATTTCATATGTTAACACACAAATATACTATATTATATATAAAACAATTTCTAAAAATTAAGGAATATTTTTTGATAAATCGATTGGCATTCGAGACATATTAATGTTGGCAGTATTGAGATAAGTGTACATACCAGTACCTCTTATCAGAACTGTGGCCACACGTCAAAAGACAATATAAACAAAATAACGAAAAGACCCGAGCAAGCCCACAAAAAACATTACTAATTATAATAATGTAATCTCGAAATGAGGTTTCACCTTCATCTCGTCCTCGTTCTTCCTCTCCTTCAGTTGCTATTGTTGAATTTTTGTAACAGAAAATATGGTCACACATCCCATATATGTATAATCCGCAATAATTTTTCGTTTCTAAATCGTAAGGAATCACGATTTCATCCTCTTCCGAGTCAGTCGATCCGTTGAGGACTTCATTATTGTTTTTAAAAATTAATGACGAAGATGCGTCTCCATTTGTCCTATTAGAAATATATTGAAAAACCACGTTTTGGGAATGAGAGTTTCTTTCAAGACCGTACTTTAAAATAACGATAGTTTTATACATAAAAGGATATTCAGCAAAAAAGTTGTCTTTGGTTAAGAGTTGAGCATCCCTCCGAAAAATTATTCTTTTGCCGGTTAATGAATAAAAATCGTTGCGCTCGCATGTTTTTCCTACTTTGACTGAGCGTAGTGCAATAAAATGGACATCTAAATCTTGGCAGTATCTCGATTTCGAAAAATATAAGGTTGAGTTTTGCGTATTATTGAAGAAAAAGTAATCGTTCAAATGTCGTAAAACGACGCAGTATACATCTTTTGCGAGAATTTCACTATCCCAATTTCGGGTTGACTCAGTAGCTTGCAATAGATAAAAAGCGAGAGCCAAAACGAGCGGCATGAATGCCATCTTTTCGCCACCAGATTGCGCAAAATCTGAGCTAAAATTGGTTCGCGGCCGGATTATATTTAAAGGTGTTAACGTTAAACATAATTTTTATTTTATGATTTGTACGATAAAAAGCGTAAAAAAATTAATTAAATTTCTTTTCACAGAGTAACGCGAATAATAATAATAATTCTTTTTATTTATGAAAACTGAAGAAAGCTAGTAATAATTCTTTTTATTTATGAAAACTGAAGGAAGCTATTTTGGAATAATTTTTTTTTATTTTTAAGCCTTTGAAATGCAGTTCGAAGGGGATTTTTTTACCATTTTTTTGAAAGAAAAGTTTTAATCGAGGACTATGACAACAAAAAAATGTCAACATATTTTTAATTCTCGGATTATGTTCTCCAATAATACCCTGATTTTAAACCTCCCATTTTTCTACGCCATCGTTTACCTAATTCGGCGAAAGGAAAAATCTCGTTCGTTCACAAACAACTCCAAGGGTGTGACGAATATTTCTAATCTGGCATAGTTTTAATTCCGAAAAAAACAGTCAATTTTTAGTATATTTCATTAATTATTAATAATATGTAAAACAAAATTTGCATTCTTTTGTGTCAAAAAAACTAACAATATGATAAAATATCGAAGGTGTTAAAGAAATAAAAATGTGTATATTTACTAAGAATGCGAATAAAAACGTTATCTTGATACAATTATTACTAGCCTTTTAGTTGACATGAAAAATATATTTATATTCCTTTCTCGTTGTAAGGAGAAATGAAAACTTTTGACGATAAAAATATTATTGTTAATATCCGTTGAAATAAAAAAATAATCTTAGGCTAGTTACGAGATTAGTCGCGGGATTTCAAGAAACCCACCTGAATCAATCGTTCTCTCCTCTCTTGGCGGCGAAGTTTACAATTGGGAAATCCACAGCTGTCATCGTTGCACGTGTCCAAGTGAAGACGAAGCACGTGACCGTAGATATTTTTTAAAGCGCAATTGTGTTTCGCGCTTAAAACGTGATCAAGGACATATTTAAACATGCGGCATAAAGATTTGTGGTCCTTCCTGCAGGACAACGCGTGTCCAAATTCTTGTAAAAAATATTTTAGTTGTTTTCTCTTTAACATTTCTAAAAGAACTTCGGATACATCTTTCGCGGTATCGTAGCACAAAGAGCCATTAAATTTCTGAAGTTCTAAATCGAGCAATTTACTCATGTTAGCTATAACCATGCGCTGTTCATCAGACCATTTCACGCCTAACGGGCGAGGTAAAATTCGGTTGTGATCGTGTTCGCCATCATCATCGTTACCTCCGCTCTTGGGCCCGATAAAAAGACCCAAAGAGGTCGTTTTTACCACAGAGCTACCTTTATCGACCTTTCCCTCCGAGAAGCGGTGTTCGGTTGAAAACGTATTATCATTATTCGCCAGCGTCGGAATAGGTCGATTATTCCTATCGCAATCACCACCACCGACATCGTCGATTCTTCTTCTCTTCGCATCGACCATGATATCTGAGCGGACCCATATTCTGCCGCAGCCAGAACCCCTATATCCAGAGACGGCCGGTTTCATCGTAGCGCGGCTTTCAAATCTGAGAAATATTATCGCTCCTTAGAGGAGGGAGGAATTCGTAGTCTGTCAGCGACGAGATGAGAGGATGGTAGCTTTTATCGTTACAGGTCGGTTTATATACGAGTTCCGAATAAAAACATTACAATGTCAATAAAAATATGCTTTACGAACTGTGAAAAAAAAGATTTTGTATTTTTCAAAAAAAAAAAATAATTAATGGTAATTATTTTTTTAAGAGAATTAATAATTAGAGTCCCTAAATCAATTTTTCCTTATTAAAAGTATTTTAAAAATGAATAAAATAAAAAATAATTAATCTTCACTTATATTCCGCGAGGGCGTCACATATGACTCATTCTTTGCACATTAGCTTGACTAACGTAGCTCCGCTAGGTTTCTTAGGTAGGGTGTAAATAACGACATTTAGGCAAGAAATGACGGCAGGAAAAACTGGGATATGCGATTAACGGGGGTGTTAAAATAAAAGTCCCCAAAAGAAAAATTCAAACCAAAATTTTTTTTTCAAGTCAAAATATTTTTTTTTTGGAAAATTTCACACAAAGACCTTCCGAACTATAACCTCAACTTATATCCCAGTTCGGGAAAACCTTTATCTGTCACTCTTTAGTATCGTAAAAATTGAAATGAAAGAAAATGTATTAATTTTATTTTTAATATATTTCCACAGATTGAAGAAAATAAATTCTCATTTATAATATTTTTTTCACCAAAAAAATTTTATATTAATATTATAGTAATATATATATATCTATAATATATATATATATATATAGTTATATCTATTATATATTATATATAATAATATATATATAATAATATATATATATAGTAAATTAATGTCTATAATTATAATATATATATATGTATAGAATTTATATTAATATATATATATATGTAAAAAAATATCTAAGGCGAATAAAGTCTTTAAATTTTCCCATCACCCCAAATAAGTTGAATATTTCTATAATTTATTCTCAATCGTTTGAATTTTTATTGGATTCCAGGGAAAAATCTTCGAAAAGTAATTAGTAAAACCCTGACAAAAATCTTATTTAGTTACTCTCAGGCAGTCACTCCCCCATTCTTCATCATCCGCACACGATTGCGAAATAATTCCGTTCTCCCAAAATAGGCTGCGTGAAGGTTATATCTCTCGGCTGTCGGAATAAAACTGGCACGTGAGGTCAAAGACAATTTCTTTGAGCAGCAACCCGCTCCAACGCGTCCGTGACTACCTTACCAAGTCACTATCCCAAACCTACTTTTTGATATGCGACATATATCGCGACTGTCCTTTGCAGAACTGCAGAAGCGATCTCTACGAGAAACATCTGATAGACGAGCTATATGATTATAGATATCTCCCCGCAAATACGGTCGGTCATTATTTCAGCCAAAATATTTTTATCACTGATCAACAGGCAAAGTTCAATGAAATTATAATCTAATTTTTCTTTTTTGACACGTTCTTAAACATTCCCAATGACTTTCACTTTTTGCGTTTCGCCTGTACATATATTTCACATATGCAACATTTAGAATAACTCAGAATATCTATCGGAAGCTATTCTTCGTTGATACCACTACAAAGGATTGCCACCGGCCAATACAAAACACACTGCGGGCGACCGTTAAGCCATAGCAGGATATACGAGAATATCTCTATGCGTCACTTCTGTTATCAACTATTACGGCTTCCATTACCAATAGTATGAGGAAAAAGATATGCGGGATGGGTAGGTGTAGAAACAAAATTATTCGGGGGAATGTAAATAATCTACTGAATTCCTAAATTCACAACATATTTTCATAATCTTGCTCATAACACCGCGGAAGGGGGGTGTCAGAGCTGTGTTTCCGTTCAAATCTCCTTTTTCTCTCGACGCGGATAGATGTTGCAAAATTAGTTTCTCGGGTGGGGACGACAACGCAAATCCGAATTCTAATCCCGTATAAAAGTCGACACATTCGTATTCGATTCTACTTCTTTCAGTTTCCAGATCGGAGCGCTCGGTGACGGATTACGTCTCCGAATCTAGGCTATTCATAAAAGAGCCACGTATAAAAGTATTGTTTAATAATCTATAGCGACACTTTCCTCCCTGGGCTTCAATTAGTCATTTCAGTAATGCCCGCGTCAGCCTGCTGCTGGCTGCTGCCTCTACATGCGCGCTGTCGGCGCTGATTCCAGTTCAAAAACGTTTATCTAGCGGTTGCTGTTGATGTGCTGCATCTATTCATGATGCTGATGCTCTGGATACGTATTCATCTTTGAAAAAGGTGACCTCTGTCGGTTTGTTGAGCTGCCTGCTGCTAGTTCTGCGCGTATTCCGATCTAAAACTCATCTTCTGTGCTTGTTGCTCCTCTCGATCTAGTGATCCGCGTAATCCTATCCTGAAAGAAATTACTCTGCGTTGTGCTGCTGGCTGTCTTGCTGCTGTGCGTGCTCGATGCAGAGAATATTCGGTTAACACACAAAGCAAGCTCGTCTTTCACTCATGAAAAAACATAAGTCTGCTCTGCTCTGCTCTGCTGCCTTGCTGGCGGTATCCAACAGAGTCCGTCTTTCACCTCGTGAAAAAAAACACTATAAATTGCTGCTCTGTGCGCTGCCTTGGGACTGCGGTCTATTCAGGAACAAAATATGCCACTGCTGCTGCTGCGCTGGTGTATCAGGAACAAAAAATCGTGCCATGTGCTAGTCGAACTGCTGTGCTGTGCTGCTGCTCTTACATTCTGACGCTGGATATGTGCTTTGGTGCTGCTGCTGCTGTACTTCTGCTCTCTACAGGCGAAACGCACAGACCGAGATGATAATGATTCTCACTCTGTCGACAACGATCCTCCGACCCACGCACCACTTATAACGGTAACAGAGTCATCGGTTCTTCACATACGATGAAAAGAAACATGGAAAGTTTGCTCAGCTCTCTGCTACTTCATTGACGGCTGCTGTTGCATGCTGTGATTTGGATGTTATGACACGTCCTCGGTGTAAACACGCACTGCTGTCTTTTACACTTCGTGTGCACAAATATTAGAAGTCCGGTAAAGTTTAGCTTGCGACTGCTTGCTGCTGCTGCTTGCTCATACTGCATCTGTGCCCAACGCTAGCTTGTGTCCAGATATTGGGTAACTTGTAATAAATTCGGTTCCTGGTAAGGAAACAAACGCGGTTGACAATGATTTTGCTGAAGGTATTCGAGTCTTCCTAGGTTGCTTGCACCTTCTTGATAAA